>PVJL010008557.1:0-65633 GCA_004026885.1 Lyroderma lyra
ATATTCCCTCTCTTCCTCTTTCTGAGCTGTTTCCATGTTCTGGTCTTCAATATCACTAATTCTTTCCTCCATCTGGTTGGTCCTGTTTCCTATGGCAGTTATTTCATTTCTCACTTCTTTTATGGTATTATTCATTTCTCGTATTTCCGTCTCAATCTTTCTTATGTTTTGAATTTCTTTGTTAAATTGTTCTTTTTGTCCACAGAGTTCCTTTTTTATGTCGTTTATATCCTTTTTTATGTTATTTATCTCAGCTATGGTGTTTTGCCAATAGGTTTTCATTTCTCTCACAGCCTTTAGAATGGCAGCTTTAAATTCTCTGTCACTTAAGTGAGTCCCTTCCATTTGTAACAGGCTATCTTCTAGGTGAATTTCATGTTCTTTCTGAGGACTTTTAGTTTTTAAGGAATTCATCCTGTCCGCTGGGTTCTTCATCTTTGACATGAGGGTTTTATGTTCACTGCCCAGATAATTGCTTCTGTGGTGTCTTGCTGTAGGGTAGACAATAGGTGGCTCTGGGGGTCAAGTTTTGGGGGAGAGGGGGCTGTTTGTTTCTTTTTTCTGATCTCCTACTGCGTTTGGAAGCTATGTGCGTATATCCTGGGGAGAGGCCAACAAAAGGCTTTCAGCCCTTTGCTGGGGAAAATCAGTCTTTCTTCCCAGCCCTCTTTCAGTACCTGGCTGTCTAAAGGCTCACACTGCTTTGGGAACTCTGGGGTGCACGAAGAAGTGCCCGCTCCATAAGTCCAAAGCTGTGGGCCTGGCCTGACACAGCAGTGTCGCCTTTGCAGCAGGCTGGGAACAGGAACTGCAGGCCTGTGTAGGTCTCCAGGGGGCTTAGAGCTGGGGTGTTATCTTTGCAGTTCAGAGTCCTCGCTCAGTGCTTCTACCACTCAAAAGTTCCAGAGGCTGGCTCCCCAACTCCTTCCGTCCCCAGCTCTCCCCTCCCCCAAACTGCGCAGCTCCGAATAGTCAGCAGGGATCGCGTCCCGCGTGGTCCGTCTCTGCTCCCTTCCCTCTCCCCGACTCGCCCCTTTCTCGCCAGCCTTCAGGTGTTTACTTGCGATTTGTGGATTTCTCAACAGCCGATTTGTCACTCAGGGTCCTCTTTCTTGGCTCCTGGACGGCCGTTCAATTGTGTTTTCTGGGAGAGGCTTTAGGAACCTCCTCTCCAGTCGCCATCTTGTCCTCTCTCAGATTGGTACTTTTGTGGTGTCTTGCTGTAGGGCAGACACGAGGTGGTATTGGGCGGGCAAGTTTTGGGGGAGAGAGGGTTTGTTTATTTCTTATTTCTGGTCTCCTGCTACGTTTGGAGGCCGTGCACATCTATCATGGTCTCTCTGCTTCCTGTAGTTCGTTAGTTGGTTGGGAAGGTTGTAGGAAAGGGAAGAGGCCAACAAAGGCACACCGGGGCAGCTCCACCTTCTGCTTTATGCTGGGGAAGCTGGGTGAAGCAGGCCAAGGCTGCTCCTGCTGGCTGGGGTGAATGCTATCAAATCCACCTTTCTTCCTGGGCCTGCTTCCGTGGCCAAATGTTGGGGCAGAGTCTGTGGGCTTGCACTGCTTTTAGGACCCAGGGGTGCGCAAACAGGCATGCACACAAGTCTGAAGCTGTGGGTCTGACCCTGCGGTAGGAAGGCAGCCAGTCCGCCTCTACAGTGGCCCTGATATGGGAGCCACAGCCCTGCTCAGGAGCCGCTCAAGCTGTGCCAGCAACCAGCCCACCTCCGCAGTGGGCCGGAACAGGAGCCGCAGCCCTGTGTAGGGGACAGGCGTTGTCCGTGGGGCAGCCAGCTCACCCCAGCAGGGGACTGGGACCAGGAACCGCAGCCCTGTGCAGAAGCCACGCGTGTCTGCACTGTGGGTCCCAAGGGAGCCTAGAGCCAAGATGTCGTCTCTGCAGTTCAGAGTCCTTGCTCAGCCCTGCTACCACTCAAGAGTTCCAGAGGCTGGCTCCCAAGGTCTGTCCCCAACTTGCCGCTCCAAATTCCATCTCCCCAGTCCAACTCTCCAATGGACTCCCACTGTTCTGCTGCTTTGCTAGGGCTTTTTCTCTTGTCGCCTCTTGGCTTCTCCCCTCCCATGCACTGCAGTCAGCCATGATCGGGTCCTGTTGCAATCCCTCTTTGCTCCCTCCCCTCTCTCCCACTCGCCCCTTTCTCTCCAAACCTTAGGTGTTTACTTGCAATGCGTGGATGTCTCAGCTGCCGTTTTTTGTCACCTAGGGTCCTCTTTCTTGGCTCCTGGGTGGCCGTTCAATTGTATTTTCTGGGAGAGGCTTTAGGGACCTCCTCTCCAGTTGCCATTTTGTCCTCCTCCTGAAAAATAAATTTAGAAAAGTAGCAGGATACAAAATTAATACCCAGGAAACAGTTGCATTCTTATACACTAATAACAAACTACCAGAAGGACAAATTAAGAAAGCAATCCAATTTACAATTGCATCAAAACAAACAAACAAAACAAAATCTAGAAATAAATTTAACCAAGGAAGTAAAAGACCTGTGGTCAGAAAATTATAAGATATTGAAGAGGAAAATCTAAGAAGACACAAATAAATGAAAACACATACCACCTTCATGGATAGAAATAATTAATATAGTAAAAATGTCCATACTACCAAAAACATCTATAGATTCAATTCAATTCCCATCAAAATACCAATGACATTTTTTACAGAAATAGAATGTATAATCCTAAAACTTATATGGAACCATAAAAGACCTAGAATAGCCACCACAACCCTGAGAAAGAAAAACAAAGTTGACAGAATCATGCTACCAGATATCAAATTGTACTACAAGGCCACAGTTATCAAAACAGCATGGTATTGGCATAAAAGCTGACACAAAGGTCAATGGAACAGAATAGAGAACCAGAAATAAATTCATGTCTATATGGCCAATTAATCTATGATAAAGGAAGCAAGAATTTACATTGGGGTACAGAAAGTCTAACAAATGGTGCTGGGAAAACTGGACCGATATATGCAAAAAATGAAATTGGACCACTTTCTTACACCATATACAAAAATAAACTCATAATGGATTAAGTACCTAAATTTAAAACCCAAAACCATAAAATTTCTAGAAGAAAGTATAGGAAGTAACCTCTCAGATATTAATTACCTTCAATGACATATCTCCTCAGGCAAGGGAAACATAGGAAAAAAATAAACACATGAGTCTACCTCAGACCAAAATGTATTTTTAGAGCAAAATAAACCATCAACAAAATGAGAAGGCATTCTACAGAATAGGGGAAAATATTTGCCAATGAGGCATCTGATAAAGGGTTAATATCCAAAATTTATAAGAAACTCACACAACTCAATACCAAAACAAACAAACAAACAAACAAACAAACGAGTAAGCAAGCAAACACAAACAATCCAAATAGTGAGCAGAAAACCTGAATAGACATTTCTCCAAAGAGCACATAGAGATGGCCAATAGACACAGGGAAAGATGCTCACCATCACTAATTGCAGAGAAATGCAAATCAAAACCATGGTGAGATGCCACCTCACTCCTGTCAGAATGTCTATCATCACTAAATCGACCATCAACAAGTGTTGGTGAGAACGTGGAGAAAAGGGAACTGGCAGTCAACTGCTGGCAGAAAAGGGAACACTTGTACACTGCTGGTAGGATTGCAAATTCATTCAGGACTACAGAAAACAGTATGGAGGTTCCTCAAAAATTTAAAAATGGAACTATCTAATGATCCAACAATTCTACTCATGGGTATTTATCCAAAAAACAAAACAAAACAAAACAAAACAAAACACTAATTCAAAAAAAAATTTAGGCACTCATGTTTATTGCAGCCTTATTCACAATTGCCAAGATATAGAAACAACCAAAATGCCCATCAATAAATAATTGGATAAAGAAGCTGTGATACATTTATACCACAAAGTATTACTTGGCCATAAAGAAGAATAAAATCTTACCTTTTGCAACAACAAGAATGGAACTAGAAGATATCATGCTAAGTGAAATAAGTCAGTCTGAGAAAAACAGATACCATATGATCCCACTTACATGTGGAATCTAAAGAACAGAAAAAACGAACAATCAATATAGAAGAAAACCCTATGAACACAGACAATAGTTTAGAAGTTATCAGAGGGAAGGTGGGAGGGGACAGTGAAGGAAGGGAGTGGGAATCAAATATATGGTAATGGAAGGAGAACTGACTCTGTGTGGTGAGAACACAATGCAACACATAGATGGTGAAGAACTGTACAACTGGAACTTACACAATTTTACCAACCAATGTCACCCCAATAAATTTTTAAAGACATATGAGGGAGCACTGGGTCTGTGCATAATAGGCTTTAAAAATAATAATGTGTCATTTGACTCAATAAGTGTTTCTTTTCAGGTTTGTATAACTATGGTTTAGAGTTAAGCTTCTGTCATGACACTTTGTGGCATACCCTGGAATCAGAGATTTTCTGTTTGTATGAAAGTCTCAGTTCTGTGACAATCAGATGCTGCAGTGGGCGATGTGGTGTGCCACTCAAGACATGGAGTGTTGACTGCTGGCAGTTCCCAGCTTAGTCCTTCCCTACCAGGCTTCTAGTCAGTGGTCTAAAGCTCTAGAACAGGGGTGTCCAATCTTTTGTCTTCCCTGGGCCACAGTAGAAGAATTGTTTTGGGCCACACATAAAATACACTAACACTAATGATAGCTGATGATATTTTCTAAAAAGTTGCAAAAACTACTATAATGTTATAAAAATTTGTGTTGGTCCACATTCAAAGCTGTCCTGGGCCACAGGTTGGACATGATCAATGGCAAGTAGCAGAGTGGGGATTTAAGCTCAGGCCCCTGACACAAAACCCAGGTCTCAAGATGCTTCAGCATACATGTGAAGATGAAAAGACAGCAAGAACTGCCAAATAATGACTGAGCATCTCTACTGTGAGGTAGGAACCTTCTGGAGCTGGGCATACATGGAGTGAGGGTAGAAGGGACCCAGACCTTCCTGGGAGTTCACACACTAGGAAACTGACAGGAAGGAAAGAAGGCAAAGCAGTATAATGCTGAGGAGAGGGAAAGCAAGAAAGGGATATGAAGTCCAGTGGTGGAGTAATTTACATTTACTCATATGTGGAACAATAGAAGAAAGCTCAAGAAGGTGGCTTTCAGTCAAGACCTAAAAGAAATGAGTTACCTTCTAGACTGAAGCCAGAGAAAGCTTGAACACCCAAAGGAGGAATAGCAGGCATACCTGAGAAAGAGCAGGGAGGCTGGAGCGGCCAGAGTGGGGCTAGCAAATGGGAGAGTGACAGGAGAAGAGGTCAGAGCAGACATGTGTAGATGTTTTGGGGTCATAGTGAAAACTTTCGCTTTTATACTGAGAGGGGCAGTCACTACGGGTTTATGCAGAAGAGCACCATGGTCTGACTTATATTTTAGTAAATTCCTTGAGAATAAACTGCAGGATGGAAGGACAGAAGAAAGGAAGTGGGTGGTGTGAGGAGGCTACTGCAGCAATCCCAGAGAGGTGACAATAAAAGTTTGTTTATAAGAGGTGGCAGTGAGGTTGGTAGAAAGTGAACGGACTCTGTGTACTTTGAAAGATCTTCCTCATCTCCTTGAAAAGGTTGTATGGGTGGACTGGTTGTTGGAATGCCCTGTTGCACTGGTGGACAAGCAGGATTAAACAGATTTTTCTACTAGGTAGCCAATGTTTCTGCAAACTGACCCTTGTTTTGGGTTAGGTTTTCCAGAGTCATACTGTTGAGACGAGGGTTCATGTGAAGATAATTTATTGGAAAGTGTTCCCAGAAAAACCACCAATAGAGGAATGGTAGGGAAGTGGAAAGATGTACAGTGTTTCAGTTTGCTCATGACCAAGAGGTTTTCAAAATATGGAACTTTCAGTGCTAAAATTGGGACAGTCCCAGGCAAACCAGCATAGTTGGTGACCCTAACTGAGAAGGAAAGGGAAGAAGACCAATTAAAATATGCTACCAATAAAGTCCCACAGAAAGTAGCTTTGGCTAAAAACCTAGGGATGTTTTAGACCACTGAACAACCCAGTTGATGATGAAGAGTCACCCTCGACCCCCAACTAGTTTCCTGGTACTTCTGACTTCCCTTCTACAGAGAAAGTTGGTCTGGTAGACCAAGGGCAACCAACGAGGCATAGAAGCTGGCAGTTTGGTGGGAAAGACACAGGAGTGCACAAAATGCTAAAGGGATGGAGGAGACAGGGCAAGGCCAGAAAGCATCTGCCACAATTCTAATTACTCTTCACCTCAGTAACTCTAGAATAAAAACACATATTACCTTATAATTTTTCTAAACTAAGAAATTCTCTGCATGCTGAAAAATTGAATAATTGCTTGTTTTATTTTTGTTCCCTATACTAACTGCTTGATATAACTGCAACCTCAAACATCCTAAATCAACAAGTAAGTGTCTCTGGTTGAGACATTGCCCAGATCCTCCTGCAGGGGAATGTCTCCTAGATGGAAGTTCTGCAAGAGGAGTGGAAGATGAAAGCCTGGCAGGATTCTGTCAACTATACATACTGAATCATGAGTGACAGAATCTTTGTTTTAAATTCCAGTTGAAATACAGTTGGTACAATGTCATTGTCATGGCTTTCCTTGAAACATTGTCAAGAATACTATCAGTGTTTTCAGCTGTTACGGTAATTTATCTTCAGGTAAACAGTCTTATACATAATGTGCTAAAACTTGTTTGGTGCCTCTAGGAACAGAGAAATGATGTGTAGAAAGGAGACTAGTTAATGCAATTTGCTAGTATCACAGTAATTTACAAATAAATTGCACTTTTTTTCCTGAAGACAATGATTAGTTATCTCCTTCAAGAGTGTAATTTTTTTCCTTAATCAAGAAAGGGTCACTATATGAATTAGACTGTATAGAAATGGAATATAAAGATCATTATAGCCATTGTATACCTTCCCAAATCAAAACATGTACAGGGGAAAAAAGACAAAATAACTTTTAAAAGGAAAAAGGAAAAATATCTGGTAGCTGTGCACATTTAAGTGTGGGGTAATTTGTGGTTTATTTCCAAAATAATGAAGGCACAGAACAATTATCTGATGTCTATGTGGTTTTCTTTCTTTCCTGAGCTAGTAGAACCCTTATTTTTTTTCTTTGAAGACAAATTTCATTGAGGTAAGTTATAGTTCCTTTTCATTGACTTAAAAATACTATGAAGATGCCATAAGATACCTTATGTTAACTATTAATAACATTTTTACTGTGGCTGGCAAAATATTTATGGATTGAATTTTCTGGTTTGCTCTCTGAAATTGGCAGTTTCCTTTACTCTATTTCATGCTACCAGAATATGGCTCCAACATCTACAAATCCATTTCCTATGAAGGACCAAGGGATGTATTGGCCAGAAAAACAAGATAGGGCATCTGAATAAATTTCTCATGAAAATAAAGTATAATATTGGCAAGTTATTTATAAATTTATAAATTAAATAAATATTATATTTATTGAATTTCTACCATATGTTAGACTACTGAGCACAGGGATGGCAAAGATGAGTGAGATACAGGCATTACTTACAATTTTATGGAGAAGATAAATCAATGGATAAGTACAATACATTATACTTGGAAAATTTAACTCTATCCAGAGGGCAATAAGGAGCCTGTGAATTCTTAGGGAATCTGAGAAAAGACTTTCCTAAAGAAAGTGTTTCCTGAGCTCAGTTTTGCAGGAGAAGACAGAGGCTTCAGGATTCCAGGTGGAGAGAGCAGCATGTGGGAAGGCTTGGAGGCAGGAGCCATTGGCAAACAGGCATGAGCCCTGTAGAGATGCTCTCATGTGAGATGGCAGGTTTACACTACCGGTTAACACACATTGTTATAAAAAAGGACACATGCACTTCCAACATTTTAGTTTACATTAAAACATGTAAGTATATTTATGTTTGTCCATTTTTCAAATTAAGGGCCAGTACCTTTTCTTGATTATATACTGTTTCATATTTTCTTTTACACACAAGGTAGACCCTTAATACCTCCTCTGAATTCTTATTTCTCTTTCTTTTAAGTAAAGTGAGAAATTCAAGTTTCTTGGAAACAGTTTTTTTGAGAGAATTTCTAGAGATTTACATCTCCTATCAATCTTTTACTGTGGTTTTTATCCAAATTCGAGAACACTTACAAACTCACCTTGACCAAGATTTTTCCAAAGCATTAAATTTAGTTTTTAGAGAAACAACTCTTTTTTGCCTTTATAGTTTACTGATTTATATAGTTTATTATAATTAAATTATATTATCACAATAAATGTAAGCATAAACAATTCCAGAAGAGCTGTCTGCAGATAAGCACTAACACAATTAATGCAGAACAAGTTTGTGGGTCTGCTTGTCAGTAGCTTGCCTGAAGCAAGCAGTCAGCCTGTTTTTCGGAGGGATGAAAAGCATCACTAGTTAATCCAAGCTAATCAGCAAAATAAAGGAATCCAGGGTCTTCAGAGTATATTTCAAAATGGTGCAAGTATAAGCTTCAATAATTATACAATTTGGTGTTAAATAACTGGATAGCAAACATATGAATGACAGTGTCTGCATAGATGTTTGAACTGTCATGCCAGTCATTGAACAATGTCTTATTAGTACATTGTCCATGAAGGAGTAGAAGGAATGAGGCATGCATGGAGAAAGTTTCATTTACATTGCTTTTGAAGATCAACACTTGTAGAGAATTGAAGGGAGAACTCAAACTATAACAAAAAGTGGCAGTTGATTCAGAAGTGCTTTGGAGCTGGGATGGCCCTTTGAGTTCTACCTTAAAGAAATCATGAATTATCCTCAACTCTCATCTCCTATATCTATCTGTCATTGGATGCAAGCTGCCCTCAAGTACAGGAATGTACCTTATGTGTGGTGTGGGGCAGGTGGAGTCAGGCTTTCTCGCCACACTCCACTGTAATGATGCACACCTGTGATATAACTGTGGCTTGCACTTTGGCCATTTTGCTTATGTGCTTTATGTGCTGGCTTCTTGGCACCCATCTATATAAGGGGAAGAGATTCTTTGGGAGCACGATACGATGGCTGATGCATGATGCCCTGCTGTACACCGACTCCCACATGCCATTTTGTTGCTGCTCCACTTCTGGAATAAAGGCTATGTTTAAGTTACCTGCGGCTCCTTGACTCTTCTTTTGTCTGCCCAGATCCATTGCAAACTGATGTGACCACAGTCATCAGGAAGACACTTGGCATCACAAACAAGATCTGCAGCAGATGGGTATGGAGCTGACTGTACCCTTGGAGATATTGAGGGGTGACCTGCCACAAATGTATGGTATCCTGTGGCACATCTCCTCTCTATGTTAACACCTCCTCCAGGGGTGCTCTGCGATGGACGGGACACCTGTTTATGTGGAGAAGGCTCTCAGGATGCTGGGAGAAATCTTCAACACAGCGAGCACTTGCACGAATCTGGGCCCATGAGGTGGCTTTTTCTTACAGCCTTGCGGGCAGTCATGAAACAACATGAGTCCAGGAACTCCTGGCCAAGCTGGACCTGATGAATACGGAGGTGCAGGTGCTCCAGACCAAGCTGCACTTGATGAAATTGCAGGTGCAAGCTGTAAAGGAGACCAGGCAGCTGCTGATGGAAGAACTTCAGCGCTTGCAGTTGGGGTTGGAGAGGGGGTCCCCCATTGTCATATCAGACTCCCTGTGGGAGCAAGGGGAACTGGAACTGCAGTTCTATGTAGTCCCATAGTGACACAAAAATAAAATCCCAGCAGCCCATGGCACAGGGCAGTCACCCTGCAGGTGCTCCCCAGATGACTGAATTCACCATGTACCACATATGCACTCAGGCTGAGTTGGTAGACTTGCTGTAAGCTGTTCCAGCAGAAGGCTGGTGAGTCCCTGGTGACCTGGCTTTGTGGCTTTGGGACCTGGGAGTAGATGGTATAATGTGTACAGAGCAGGAAATGGAGAAGTTAGCCTCTGTGACCATATGCCCCCAATTGCATCACCAATTTCAGGGTAGTTCCAGGTTTGGGCAATGCACCCACTATCTGTTGGATTGGCTCATGGCAGCCATCAGAACAGTGTGGATGCATGTGGGAGACATTCCCAGGAAGGTAAGTGGCAATCCTATACTGAGTTGGTGCAGGTGTTGTGGGAGCTGGGTATGCAGAATGTGGTGTTCAATCCAAGTACAGAGAATTCTGGCCCTCTTGGATAGGATATGGGCATGGATTGTTCTCTCTTATATGGGAATTTGGAGAAGTTCTCTGAAGCCCCAGTAGTCATTGACAGCTATGGAGGAGCAAAGCATTCGAGTGAAACCTGCAGACATCTTGCTGGGGTAGGTTATCTGTCGTTGCTGATATATAGGGTTTATGTGTTGCCCATCCCTGAGTATATCTTAGGGGTGGACATTTAGTAGGGGCTGTCATTGAAAACCACTAGAGGAGAGTTTCACCTCTGAGTGTGGGTGGTGAAGGCCATGGTGCAGGGTCAAGCTGCTCATGAACCTTTGCAGCTTCCCCCACCTTGAGTACATATTAAGCAGTAGAAGCTGCTGCGGGTGGCATAATGAGATAACTGGGATGATACAGGATCTAGAAAAGGTGGGAACAATATACCCTACCCATAGTTCTATAACTCCCCAGTATAGCCAGTGAAGAAGCTAGATGGCACTAGGTCAGTGATGGTGAACTGTTGGCAGTTAAATAAGGTTTTGCTGCCTTGCATGCACAAGTTCCATCAGTAGCAGACCTGATGGATCATCTGAGTCAGGAGTTGGGGACCTATCATTTTGTTGCTGATCTTGCTAATGCTTTATTCTCAATTGACATAGCCTCGAAGAGCCAAGATCAATTTGCATTCACATGGGAAGGTTGGATGTGGACTTTTGTGGTTCTTCCCCAGGGATAAATGCATAGCCCCACACTGTACCATGGACTAGCGGCAATTGACTTGGCACGATGGTCACTGCTTGAGAATGTACCCCTGTACCATTACATTGATATCATGTTGAGTAGTGACTCTCTTGCAGATCTAGAAGGTTCTATTCCTTATCTCTCATCCCACCTGAAAACATGTGTTTGGGTGCTCAACGGCCAGAAGTTCCAAAGGCCTGACTTGTCTGTCAAGTTCTTGGGGGTTGTTTGATCAGGTGAGACAAGTTATTCCCAACATGGTTGTAGATGAGATCCAAGCCTACCCTGTGCCTACCACTGTTAAGCAATTGCAAACTTTCTTGGGACCCCTAGGATATTGGTGATCATTTGTGCCCCATTTAGCCCAACTGCTGAGGCCCTTGTATTCCTTAGTTAGGAAAGGGGCTTGTGGGGACTGAATGAAGAAGGCCCAGGTGGTCTCTGAATCCTCCAAGTGCACCATTATGGTGGGCCAAGCTCTATGTTTGACCCTGCCAGGCCTTGTGAGCTAGATGTATATATCACTGGCAGTGTTGTGAGCACTTGTGGCAGCCCATGAGCTTCTGGTCTTAATTTGGAAGGGGGCTGACGTACATTACTCCTTGGTGGAAAAACAATTGGTGGCTGTGTATGCTACCCTTTTGGCAATTGAAAGCACTATGGCTACTGCCCCTGTGACTGTACCAGCCATGTATCCTATCACAGGATGGGTATGTGATTGGACCATAAAGCCACACACTGGCACTGCCCAAATGCCTATATTGGCAAAATGAGTAGCATATTTGCAACAACACAATGTTCTGCCCAATAGTCTCTTGAGAGCTGAACTCCAAGAGGTCCTGGGGCCTGTAACTTATGTGGCAATGGGTGAGTCAACCCCTTAACACTTGGAAAGTGTGCCAGAGGCCAGCCCCTTCAAGGAAGGGCAAGCTCCCATCCCAGGTGATGATTGGTATACAGGCAGCTCTAGCAGGGGCCAGCCCTCACAATGGACTGCTGTCACTTTCCCTCATCCCACTGAGACCATTTAGTATAATAATTGTAGTGGGCAAAACAGCCAATGGGTGGAGCTACAGGCTATATGGTTAGTGGTTACTAATGAGCCCTCCCATTGGTGTGTGTACTGACAGCTGGGCAGTATTCAGTGGCTTGACACTCTGGATTGCCACTTGGTATCTTAACCACTGGATGGTGATGCACTGCCCACTCTGGGGTCATGCTATGTGGCAAGACCTATGGACCCTAAGGCATCAGAAAGAAGTGATGGTCTATCATGTCACAGGACATGCTCCTTTGGTCCAGTTAATTATAAGGCAGATAGTTGGTAAGGGTGAGATGGTTAGAGGCAGCTCGTGTTGGAGATGTGACACAATGGTTGCACTAGCACTTCCTTCATGCAGGACAAAAGACTATGTGGGCAAAAGTAAAGTTGTGGAACTTGCCTATTTCTATGTGCTGATGTGCTTGCAACTTGTGAGCAATGTGCTGTCTGTTCTTAGGAACATCCCCGAAGGCTGGTAGCCTCAGATGGGCAGGTTGTGTGGGGCCAAGTTCCTCTGACTTGGTGGCAGATAGACATAATAGGGCCCCTGTCCAACTCAGAATGGAATTGATACAATGTGACTGGTGTCAATACAGCAATGGGACTTTTGACTGTATATCCAGCCTGTTGCCCAGATGAACATGCAGTACTACCAGTGATGGAACTGCTCAGTGCTGCTTATGGTCACCTGTTGGTCATTGAAAGCGACAAAGGCACTCATTTTACAAGTGCCTAAGTACAGCAATAGGGTAAGAGCATTGGGTATAGAGTGGAAATTTCACATTCCTTACCATCCACAAGCAGCAGGAATCATTGAGAGGTACAATGGATTGCTCGACCTCAGTCTACGCCACTCTGGAGCAGCCCAGTCTCTGGTGGTATGGACAAAACGGCTGTGGACTGTGCTACAGACTCTAAATGAATGGAGCAGATGAAGTGGTCTGGCTCCTGTAGACGCACTCCTGCACTGAGCAGCAGCTCCTATTCAATTGCAGACACAAACCAAAGATGAATTGCTAAAACCTGGTTTTGGGCAACAAAACAACATCTTGCTGGTAGGCTCCTACTAGTCTAGCCAGGGGACAATGAGTTACTTGGACTTGACCTTGGACTATGCAAGCACCTCATAGGAGATGGGTGGCTTTTTTGTCCCCTTGGGGAAAAGGTTTGAAATGTAACCTACAGATAACCCCTTGGGTGACTGGGCAATGGTCCCCTCACATGGAAGTGTACTACCCTGGAGGGGTGGATGAGGCTACATTGCTGAAAGGAATGTTTGTTATTTCCTTATGGTCTGTTATAAGTTCTCCTATTCTTTTGCATATTGAACCCACTGATGTGACTGTGCAAGCCAAGTGGGTTTGGTATCCGTGCCCAGGGAGTCTGCCTGTGCTAGCCGCTGTGCTGTCAGCGGACAAGGCACTCACATTCTGCCAGAGGGTGGAGACCTGCCTCTCCTAGTGCCTATAACTTCTTTTTCTTTCTACCCTTAGTGTTATGTGGACCAACATTTTAATGAAATAGGTGCCTCCCATGGAAGACAAAGCCAGCTGTGGTACAGAATTGGACTTAGCTCTGTTACTGGACTGCTAGGGATCCCATGCCTGCGTGAAATATGACCTGGTAGCAGCTCTTGGCTCTTGCTCAGGAGCAAATAAACAAGACTCACCTCTGGCTTGCTTATTTTGTATGGGATGGCCTGGGATGGCCTGGGATGGCCTGAGATAGCTCACAGCTGAAGCCATGGAACTTTCTGTTAAGGCACCAGTACGCATAACCCATACACTAGACTCTAGTGACTAGAGGGAGGTATGAATGTGATCTGGACTCACCTGATCTCTGTGAGGTAATTGTGGAGCATGCTATTATGCCTTGGCATTGTCCCCACAGCCTCTATAGTGCCTACTCTGTTCTGTGAATGACCTTATGGGTTGTGCAGGCATCATGGCTGGCCCTACCTCGTTGCTAATTGGACTGGCCATTGTACTTGGAGATGGCCATACATCCCAGGCCAAATCTTCCCAGCTCTGGATAGTAAATGAAGTAACTGGGCCACCTTTGAGACTCACCACATGGTGAAGTGTACTCTATGGTGGTTCTACCTACTAGCTATATTTTCCCTTCAAGAATCTAGTATAATAAATCAACAAGAGATAACTGCTTTGACTTTGTATATGGCTCATGCCTTTAATGAAACTTGCAAAGCATTATCCCTTTTAAATGCAGAAGTCTAGCAGATGAACAAAGTTGTATTACAAAATCGCATGGCCTTAGATATTCTTACTGCTTCCCAGGGAGAAGTTTGTGCCTTGATTGGCACTGAATATTGTATATTTATCCCTGATGAACAGCATAATATTAGCTAGACATTACAATCCTTAGCTGCAGAAATTCAAAGCATTGAGTGCCCGATGAGGGATCCCCTCCGAGAGGGTGGGCTTCTTTCACTAACCAGTGATGCATTGCCTTCATTACCCTCTTTACTGTCGCTTGTGCTATTAGAGTTTGTTGTTGTAGTCTGTATTGTTGCTGTGGTGTTTGGATGCAATGTGCCACACTCCTCGCACAGGGCACATTTTGAAAGACAACTGTCATGTAGATTATGAGGTGAGAAACCCTGAAAAGGTGGAGTGTGGGACAGGTAGAGTCAGGGTCTCTCACCATGCTCCACCGTAATGACGCATATCTGTGATGTAACTGTGACTTGCATTTTTCCAGGTGGCAGTCATTCTGTTTTTTCATTTATGTGCTGGTTTCTTGGCACCTGCCTATATAAGGGAAGGGAACTTTCCTGGAGGTCAATGTGATGGGTGATGCATGATGACCTACTGTGTGCCGACTCCTAAATGCCATTTTGTTGTTGATTCACTTCTGGAATAAAGGCTATGTTTAAGTTATCTGTGGCTCCTTGATTCTTCTTTGGTCTGCCTGGATCCATTGCGAACCACCACAACCACAGTTGTCAGCAAGACAAGTGGTATGATAGATAAATATATCTGGTTGTCAGTCCCCAAAGGGTTAAAGCCAGGCTCCCTATAAAGAGTTACAGCTAGGCCTACTGCAAGGAGTTAACAACCAGGCCCGCTGCAGGCCCTGACCTCCCTGACCTTAACAATGGTCAATGCCCTGGGCTGAGGAATTCCTGGGACTGACATTTACTGTGCATGTACTAGCTTATGTAACCATGAAAACCCAAACAACTGCTACTGGGCAGATGTAGCAAGATGCCACTTTTGTTTGAATATGTATGTATAGTCCCAGGTGCACAATAAAGGAGCTTGCTTGCTGGTTTGTTTATGGTCTTCCTATGTCGGCTCTGCCTGTGTTTGTTCAACAGGGTGTACAACTGCTGAAACCTGCCCTGCTTAAAAAACTTGACAATGACATTTGGTGTAGTTAACAGGATGAGGTGAGTACTATCCCCAGCGCCTCTGAGGGTCCCCAGGTAGAAGAAATGTGGCCTCCCTCCTCTCTATGATACCCAGTGGCTGGATATCTGTCCACATGGATGGCCCTGGAGGACTATGATGAGATAAGGCCCATACCTGGGGATATCAAGAAGGTCCTGGAATCTATGGAAGTGAACATTCCACCCACACACTGGGAGTTGGCCAGCCACCATGAAGGAATATGGAGTCTGGATGATGTAGGTCAAACCAGTAGTTTTGACCCTAGGCATAGGACAATTGTCCCCACAAGACTATAAAGTCTAAGTCTCCCCTATCACAGAATATATTGTAGGGGTAGATGTGCTGCAAGGCTTGGCAAGCTTGATCATAATGGGAGAATTTCACCTACATATATGACTGGTAAAGACTAGTTCAGAGACAACCCCATCATGCCTTCTTGTTATTGCCCCAGGCTACTTGTGTTGTGCATACAAAGCAATATCGGTTACCTAGAGGGCATGATGAGATTGGCTGTACCATTCTCAAGCTTGAAGAAGGCCAGATAATCTGCTCAATGCATAGGCTTTATAATTCTCCCATATGGCCAGTGAAAAAGCATGATGGCTCCTGGTGAATGACTGTAGACTATTGGGAGCTAAACTAGGTGACATCCCCAGTACATGCAGCAGTGCCCAATGTTATGGATCTTATGGATAAACTCACACATGAACTAGGACATAATCACTATGTTATGGATTTGGCAAATGCCTTTTTCTCTGTAGACATAGCACCAGAGAATCAAGAACAGTTTGTGTTCATGTAGGAAGGACGACAATAGACTTTCATAGTGCTTCCCCAGGGATATCTGCATAGTCTCACCCTGTGCCACAGACTGGTGGCTCAGGACTTGGCCACCTGGTGGAAGCCAGCAGGGGTGCATCTGTTCCATTATACTGATGATATAATGCTAACTTCTGATTCTCTTACAGAGCTCGAGACTGTGGCCACCAGTCCGTGAGAAGCCCTCAAGACCTGGGGGTGGGCCATCAATGAAGACAAGGTCCAAGGGTCTGGATGATTGAAGACTTACTTGGGGTTTGTTAGGCTACAGGAGAGTGTTTATTCCTCATTTAGTCACTTTAACCCACCCCTTACATTGCCTGATACGGCAAGGGGCTACTTGGGATTGCACCCCAGAGATAGAACAGTCATTTCCAGCCACCAAACAAGAGGTAGCTCAAGCCCAAATCCTCCTGGTGGTTGATGCCACCCTACTATTCCTTTTAATGGTGTCAGAGGATGACAGTGGGTTTAGATGGGGCTTATGGCAGAAACATGGGACTCATACAGTTCTCATTGGCTTTTCATCTCAATTGTGGAAAGAGGAACAAGCCCGCTATTCCCTTATAGAGAAACAGGTAGCTCATTGATGGGGTACATCCCTGACCTGGGCACAATGTTGAACTGTGCAAGATTGCCAGGCTTATGCAAGATTGTTGGGCCTGTGCAGAACAGCAACTCCACTGGCACTGCCTCCTGCAAGAACTGAATGTCATTCTGAGGGGTAGGCAGCCCTTTCAGGAGTGGCAAGTAGACTATATTGGGCCCTCACCAATTGATCATGATTGTCAATATGGTTTTACAGCAGTGGATACATGAACTAGGTTAGGATTTGCCTGGCCTATGGCTGTGGCCACCCAAGAACATATTCTTGACAGATTGATCAACTGAGTGCTGCCTATAGGACTCCTGGTAATTAGCAGCGACCAGGTCACTCATGTTACTGGATACAAAGTACAGGTTTGGGCACACCAGAATGATGTCAGTTGGCAGCTTCATGTAACTTACTGACCCCAAGCCGCAGGTATGATAGAACAATATAATGGCTTATTGGAAGAAAAAGTAAAGGTCTTGAGCCCTGGTTTATGCAAACGGAGAACTAATTTGCCCACTGCAGTTAAGCTGTTGAATGAACAACCCAGAAGCACTGATTTGTCCCATTAGACAAAGTTGTTCAAGGGTCACCCCATTTTTTGAAAATATGTCCTAACTCTGTTAACCCACACATGGTGCCAAAAATATATAACAGGTCTTTTGTCCTCCCTGCTCCTAACTCATTGGCAACAGAAAAAAGAAGCCTTATGGTCATGGCTTTGGACTAACCTGGACTCCCATGAATCTTGGCTGGCTCTAATAGAACCTTGGGGTGTTAGACACAAGGAAGGATTGACCTTGAAACCATGGCTAGGGCAGTGGCTCTTCTCTATACAGGTGGCACTATCTGAAAAGGCCAGAGGTCCTATACTAAAAGGAATACTTTTCCTGGCCTTCTGGCCTTTTCCTTTGTATTCTATCACCCCATTAGAGCCATCTTGGCCTCAAACTCTCAGGGAACTAGTCTAGTGTCATAGGCCAGGTGAGAAGCCCTTATTAGCCACACTATTGTCACAAGATTGCCTGTATTTTACATGAGGCTAAAGATCTTCCTTTAATGGTGTCACTGTCTGCTTTGTCCTACTGCCTAGGGTAATGGCAGGCAATATTACCCTGTCCTGGGAACATCCTTTTGCTCAGGTGCATAATGTTTCCCACTGTTGGATCTGCACAGAAATACTGGTGGAAGCAGCTGAGGGACTTCTGTGGCAGATTCACCTGGCTTCCCCAAATAATGGGATATGGTTACATACATGGAACAGCACTGCTGAATGGGACCAACATCACCAGACAATAAACAATTTGCTCCAAAAGGATTATAATAACCAATCCCCTCTGTTTGGTTATGCAATGACTAATGGGTGAAGTTGGGTGGTTGGGGAATATGTGGAACTATGGGAAAGGGTCCCGTTATGTATAGAACAATATTGCTTAGCCACAGATGACTTTATTTACCTGCAAACTAGACTGGGCAATATACATGGAGTCACTCTGACATTACTGTTTTAATACTGGTGACCCTTTCTCAATTGCCTACTAATTGGGATGCTGTGTATCATCACTGGCACTGCCAACTTAGAGCCACTTGGTGGTTCTACCCATTTGCTCTGGCTCTGACAGGGGCTGCTGTCATAGTTGTAGAATTACAAGTAGAAGCTTTAGCAGTACTTACAACTCAAGCCTTGAATGCTACTAAACTGGTCTTACGCCTGTTATTAGATGAAACACCACAAATGCATAAAGTTGTGCTACAAAATCAGATGGCCCTGACATTCCCTGAACTTACCATAAATAGTCAATGCCCCAGGCTGAGGAATTCCTGGGACTGACATTTACTGTGTACGTGCTGGCTTATGTAACCATGAAAACCCAAACAACTGCTGCTGTGGCAAGATGTGGCAAGATGCCACTTTTGTTTGAATATGTGCGCAATAAAGGGGCTTGCTTGCTGGCTTGTTTAAGATCTCCCTATGCCAGCTCCATGTGTGTTTTCTCAACTGAGTGTACCACCACTGAAACCTGCCCTTCTTAAAAAACTTGGCAATGACACTGGTGTTTGTTCACAGTTCCTGGTACAAAGCTACAAACTCTTGGAATTTTCTGAGTGATAGGACTATCTTTGTTATGCTAATTAGGTAATGCTGGGGTGTGCCGGGGGGGGGTGGGGGGTGGGAAATGGAATGGCTCAGGCTATCTCCCTGAGCTTCCACTGGAATGATGCACACCTGTTACATAACTATGACTTGCACTTGCCCAGGTGGCAGCCATTTTGTTATTTAAATACCTTAGAAGCTTACTTCTTGGCTGCCTGCCACTTTTGTTCTCTTGCCTATATAAAGGGATGGAACTCTCTGGGAGGGAGCTATAAGCTATTGAGAGGAAGTTCCTGGATGTCATTTTGTTGCTGCTCAGCTTCTGGAATAAAGGCTATGTTTAAGTTCCCTGGGTTTCTCAGTTTTGTTGTTGTTGTTGTTTGTTTGTTTGTTTGTTTGTTTGTTTTGGTCTTCTTGGGTCCAGTGTGGACCTTTCTGGCCTCAATCATTTGCAATACACTTGGAGTCATGAACAGGATCTATAGCAGATGGGTATGGAGCCTATGGCCCCCCAGGAGGGTGGTATTGAGGGGTGGCCTGGTCTGCCATGGGTATGTGACAATCTGTAGCATGTCTGCTCTCTGCCTGGCACTTCCTCAGGTGCTGCCTGAGGTGGATGGGAAGACTGTGTAGAGAAGGCTTTCCAGGTGCTGGGAGAGACCATCAACAAGGAAAGTGCCCACACAGCAGCTGTGACCACAGAGTAACTCTTTCTTCCAGCCTTGCAGGCAGAATTGAAGGCAACTCTGTGAGAAGCAGCTTGAATCCAGTTGCTCCAAACCAAGCTGGACTTGAAGAAGATGCAGGTGCAAGCTGTGGAGAAGATGAAGCAGCTCTAGTGGTTCCAACCCAAGCTGGTCCTGATAAAGGCATAGGTGCAAGTTGTGGAGGAAACCAGGTAGTTGCTGGAGAAAGAATGTTGGCACTTGAAGTTGGAGTCAGAGAGGAGGTCCCCCCCATTGTTTTATCTTTAAGGAAAAAGGAGGAACAACCCTAATTGTTGTGATAGAATCCTCGTGAGGAGGGGGAACCAGAGCTACAATTTTGCTCCATCTTCTCTGTTCAGATCATTTGTAGCAATTCTGGTGCCTTATTTAGGTTGCCCCATGAGTTATGGGAGGCCGAGACAAGGTGCATTCAGAAGGGTGTCTGTATGATAGCCGAAAAGATGCCAACAGCCACGAGAAACAACTAAGGGTGATTCAAACACCAATGTGGGTAAATATGGTATCTTCTGGTGTTGAAAAAGTTACAGAATCCAAAGCCCTAGCAGTCTGTGATGGCTGTGGGGGACTAATGAGCCCTAGTAGTCATTTGTGGCTATGGGGGTGGCAAAGCATTTAAGTGGCCCTAGTGAATACAGGTGCTGAATCTTCTCTCTTGTATGGGAATCTGGAGAATTTCTCTGGAGCCCAGTAGTCATTGATAGCTACAGGGGTGGGGGTGGGGGATTAGCAAAGCATTCCAGTGACACCTGCAGATATTCCTTTAGGGATAGGCTTTCTGCTGCTGCAGATGTATAGGGTTTATATATTGCCTGTTCCTGAGTTTATGTTAGAAGTAGACATTTGTAAGGGCTGTGGTTAAACACTAGGCAGGAGGGTTCAGGTAGTGAAGACAGTGGTATAGGAACATGCTACACATGCACCTTTGCAGCTGCCCCCCTTCCCAAAAAATTGTACACACCAAACAGTACAAGCTCCCAGGAGCCATGAGGAGATAACTGAAACAATATGGGGACTGAAAAAAGATGAAGATAGTACATCTCACTCACAGCCCACATAATTCTCTAGTGTGGCCAGTGAGGAAGCCAGATGGCACCTGGTGAATGATGGTTGACTACTGGAAATTAAATAGTTAGTGTTGCCTTTGCATGCAGTGGGCCTTTCAGTGGTAGACCTGATGGATTGCCTATATCAGGAGTTGGGGATCTATCATTTTGTTGCTGGTCTTGCTGATGCCTTTTTCTCCATTGACATAGCCTTGCAGTGCCAAAATCTATTTGCATTCATGTAGGAAGACTGACAGTGAATTTTTATGGTTCTTCCCCAGGGCTACTTGCATAGCTTCATGCTGTGCCACAGACTCGTGGCAGTGGATTTTGGCATTATTGGCCCGGCCTGAAAATGTGTAACTGTACCATTACATTGATTATATCATGTTAACTAGTGACTCTCTTGCAGACCTACAAGGTGCTATTCCTGCTCTCCTAACCCACCTGAAAACTTGTGGTTGGACTCTCAATGATAAGAAGCTACAAGGCCTGGCTTGTCTGTCAAGTTCTTAGGGATCGTTTGATGGAGTAAAACAAGGTGATTTCTGACTCAGTTGTAGATAAGACCCAAGTCTACCCTGAGCCAACCACTGTTAAGCAGCTGCAGACTTTCCTTGGACTCCTGGGATATTGGAGAGAATTTATTCCCCATTTAGCCCAACTGCTAAGGCCCTTGTCTTCATTTGTTAGGAAAGGGGTTCATTGGGACTGGACAAAGGAAGCCCATATGGCCTCTGACTCCTCAAAGTGCACCATTAAAGTGGCTCAACCTTTGCATGTGTTTGATACTGCCCAGCCTTGTGAGGTGGATATAATGTCACTGCAGAGAACTTTGGCTGGGACCTATGGCAGCATTCTGAGTGTGTGTGTGGCAGCCCATAAGTTTCTGGTCCCAATTATGGAAGTGGGGTGAGGTCTGTTACTCTTTGTTGAAAAACAATTGGCAGTTGTGTATGCTGCCCTTTTGGCAACTGAAAACATTGCTACTGCCCTTGTGACTGTATGGGCCACATATCCTATCACAGGATAGATAAGTGTTTGGGCCACAAAACCATACAGTGGAACTTGCCAAATGCCTACGTTGGCAAAATGGGTGGTGGTAGTATATTTCCAACAATGCAGTGTTCTGAGCAATAGCCCCTTGAGAGCTGATGTCGAGAGGTACTCGGGCCTGTGAGTTTCAGAATGGAGATTGGTCACCTGAAAGACTAACACATGTCAGAGATGAGCTGTTACAGCAGGAAAGGTTTTTGTGGTGGTATACCCAGTTGGAAGAAAGTTCACAGAGCTGACATGAGAGGATCACAAATAAGCAAGCAAGCAACTTTACTGTGTACCTGGGACTATATATACATATTCAAACAAAAGTTGCATTTTGCCGCATCTGCCCAGTGGCCTTTGTTTTTGTTCTCATGGTTACATAAGCCAGTACATGTGCTGTAAATGTCAGTTCTGGGAGTTACTCAGCCCCAGGCATTGATCATTTATGGTAAGGTCAAGTCTTGGCTGTGGGCCTGCCTTTAAGGCTTTAGGAATTGATACTCCATCCCTACAGGACTGCTGCTTGGGACTTTACCCATAACTCATATCCTTGAGTATAGAGCTCACAGGAACAATATAGGGTACAGCAAAGGGCTACCAGACTGCTAGCAATAAATGCTAGGACAGTTAGTATCCACTGCCAGGTGGATCCTAAGGAGTCCCACCAAGATATTAATGGGTCTTCCACTGAGGAGGCAATGGCTTGTATCTCTGTGTCCATCTAGGCCAGGGCTGTCTGAATGTGCTCAGCATAATTTGGGATATATACACAACATTCAACTTGTACTATAGCACATGTGTCACCTTGGGAGACTGTCAATAAATCTAAGCCCATATGATTTTGCAGCACAACTTTATGCATTTGTGCTGTTTCATCCAATAAGAGACTTAAAACCTATTTAGTAGTATTCAGGGCTGTAGGCACTACTAAAGCTTCTACTCATAATTCTACATCTATGACAGCAGCCCCTGGCAGGGCCAGAGCAAAAGGGTGGAACGACCAAGTGACTCTATGTTAGTGATACCAGTGGTGATATATAGCATTCCAATTAGTAGGCAGTTGAGAAAAGGTTGCCAGTACTTGACCAGCAACGTAAGGATGACTCCATGTATGTCAGCCAGTCCAATTTGCAGGTAAATAAGGCCATCCATGATGTCCACAAACCCAGAGGTATCCAGCTGAAAGGATATCTGTGGAGTAAATACCAGCATCTTGAGCTCTATTCTACAAAGTGTGAGGGGGTCAGTACATGGGTAATATTTTGACATAAGTGTGGGGGTACCCAACCAGCTGTATGGTCAGCACCTATTGGTGTTGTTCAATATATAATGGGACTTCTTCCATAGTTCCACATGTTCCCCAACCACTCGCCCCCCCCCATTAGTCACGGCATAACCAAACAGAGGGGGTTGGTTCTTGTGGTCCTTGCAGAGCAAATTGTTGACTGCCTTGCGACATTGGTCCCATTCACAGTGTAGCCAGGGACGAAGCTATCCCAAGTGGGGCAGTAACTGGCTTGCCCTCACTTGAGCAAGAGCATCCATGGCATCACTTCCAGGTACCTTTAAGGAATTATGTCCCGGAACTTGGTAAGTTGTGGCCTTCTGCTGGAGACCCTATTTATATAAGTCCTACAAAAGAGCCCTCCCCCACAAAGAATGGTACCCTATCAGCCAATCTTGGGCTTCCCAGTGGAAAGCCAGAGTGTTAAACCTTTATATACTGCCCAACTCTCCATATGGATGTGTACGGGGCCTGGTTCATTCATCAATACTAGCCACATACCCCTCGATTGAGCCCATTGACTGGATTGTCCAGTCCCTGTGTCATACCAAAATTCATCTGTAAATGGCTGTATTGCTATAGCTGCCCACGTAGGTGGTTGGCCTCAGCAGGATCCATCTATATACCAAGCATCTGCCGGGATAGGGGATTTCCCCTCTAAGTAGTGACTAGCCATCAACACTTCAGCTTACATCAGTGAAGATGGCTCTACAGTTTGAAATCCTATAGGCCCTAGCAAGGCATGTAATTGATCTGATAAAGCACTGGATGAAAAGTGGGCCCTTCGTTCTAAATAGGTCTCCCATTACATCAAAGTAGGGATTTGGGCCACCCCTGTCCAAGGAGTCCACAAACAAGACTGCAACCAGCTCTCTACCTGATATGTCGATTAGATAGTTACAAGATTAGGACCTGTTAGAGCCTCACAAGCCAAAAGGGCAGCATATGTAGTGGCTATCTGTTTCTCTATAAGGGAATAGCAGGCTTCCACCCATTTCCATTGAGACCAAAAGCCAATGGGCACTTTATGAGCCCCATGTTTCTGCCATAAGCCCCATCCAAACATATTGTCATCCACTGAAACCATTAAAAAAAAACAGCAAAGTGGCATCAACCACCTATAGGATTTGGGCTTGAGCCATCCCTTGCTTGGTGGCTTGAAATGACTATTCTATATCTAAGGTTAAATCCCAAGTGGTCCCTCACCATATCAGGGGACATAAGGGGTGAGCTAAAGTGGCTAAATGAGGAATAATAGCCTAACAAACTCAAGTGAGTCTGTAACTGTTTCACCATTGTTGGCTGGGAATATGTCTGTATATTATCTATGACTGCCTCTGGCATACCATTAGTCTTACCTGACCAGACAATTCCCAATGATTTGACAGATAACCCAGGCCCTTTGGCCTTATCTTCATTGATGGCCCACCCCCAGGTCCTAAGGACTTCTCACAGACTGGTGGCCCCAGTCTTGAACTCTGTAAGAGAATCAGAAGTTAGCATTATATCATCAAAGTAATGGAACAGATGCACCCCTGCTGGCTTCCGCCAGGTGGTCAAGTCCTGAGCCACCAGTCCGTGGCCCAGGGTGGGACTGTGCAGATATCCCTGGGGAAGCACCAGGAAAGTCCATTGTTGTCCTTTCCACCTGAAGGTGAACTGTTCATGATTCTCTGGTGCTATGTTTACAGAGAAAAAGGCAATTGCCAAATCCACAACATAGTGATTATATCTCAGTTCATATGTGAGTTTGTCCATAAGATCCATAACATTGGACACTGCTGCATGTAATGGGGTTGTCACTTTGTTTAGCTCCAATAGTCCACAGTCATTAGCCAGGGGCCATCAGGCTTTTTCACTGGCCATATGGGGGAATTATACAAGCTATGAGTTCAACAGATTATCTGAGGATCTTTGAGCTTGAGAATGATACAGCCAATCTCCTAATGCCCTCTAAGTAACCGATATTGTTTCATATGCACAACATGGGTAGCCTGGGACAATACCAAGGGGGCATGGTGGGGATGCCCTTGAACAATATTGTCTTTACTACTTATAAATACAAGTGAAATTCTCCCGTTATCATTGAGATTGCCAATCCTTGCAGCACATCTACTCCTATAATATATTTTGTGGGAGGGGAGACAAAGATCTTATAGTATTGTGGGGGCAATCGTCTTATGCCCAGGGTCATAACTACTTGTCTGACCCATATCATCTGCCCTCCATATCCCTCAATGGTGGCTGTAGGACTGCTAAAGTGATCAGGATTCTCATACAGTGAAGTGCTATCGGCTCCAGGGTCATAAGGGCTAGTACCTGCTGCATATTATGGGAGGTCCAGTAAATAGTTAGTTCAGCATGTGGCCTCCGGTCCTCTGGGTTTCCTATTAGCCAGGTACCTCAGCCAGACCCCTAGTCCAGGTAAAAATCAGTCAGTTTCAATTCTTGAGTTGGGAGTTTAGCAGCTGGCAGGGGAGTAAATTGTTGCTCTGGTTTCAGTTGCTTCCCTAGAGCCAGCAGTACTTCCATAGGCTGCTGCTCTATTTTCTCTGTGGCTACCCTCATAGCTGAAGGATCAAATCACATCTGCTTTTATCTCACTTTTACCACAGGTTGAACACCACCATTTTGAGTCCCTCTATTCTTTGGGCATCCTTTGGGTAGGGACTCCTTGGGCACCTATAGGGGCCTCACCTGGCTGCCTCTTTCCTTTTGTTTCACTTCCATATCCCCAAATTGAGTGAGGGCAGCTGTTATTTCATACACCCACCAATCTACATAGGGAGTCCAAAATTCTTTTGCCATAGTCCCAAATGTTCCTGAGAGTCCTGAGGCTAGGATGATATCCTTCATTCTAGTGGTGAAAACCTCCTCATCAGGGCTATTGTAGTGCATCCAAGACATCATCTGTCTCATGCCTATCTCCCATATAATTTGCACCAGGTCCAAGTACTTGGACCATTTGTTCAGTCTCAGGCATTTCACCCACATTCACCTAAACCATTCGGGCCGCTGCCATTAACCAATTGATCAGGGAATGATTCCCTACATCACGGTTAGTGTGGGAAATATTTTGCATCCTTTTTTTGCAAGGAGGAGACTACTGTAATGGAGGCCAGTTGGGTCATTTCACTGGGGACAGTGCTGATTTTTCTACCCCATCATCCCACAATCTCAATAGCCAGCCCAGTACCATTTCCCTGGCCCTTTGGTGTACCTGCTTTGTCAATTTCCATAATTCAGTGGGCAAGTATGTAGTCATTGTCATATGCTGCTTGGCCTGGGTTGACCCTGCAGTTGACCCCCTGACCCCATCGGCTGCCCTAACTCAACCTTCTGTTGCATTAAGGTGAGCCTGTAATACAGCTATCAGACTACCTGCCCTGGGGGCTGCACTGGAAGACTGTACAAACTCCTCTGAGCCCCACAGTAAGTATTCAGCAGCTGCCAAGGACTCCTCTAGCATTTCCTCCTGGCATCGCAACTGATGTATCTATTGAGCTTGCTCCTGTATCTCCCAACTGGTGTGCTGCAGCACCACCAGCAACATCCAAGCTATGCAGCCAGCTGCCTCCTGGTGTGCTGGTAGAACATTCCATTCCATAGATTCCAGGGCCTTGTGGACATCCTTGGGTATGGGCTTATTTCATACCCAGTCCTCTGGAGCCATCCATGTTGCCAAATATACAGCCATTGGGTACCATAGAGAGGCAGGAGACAACACCTCCTTTGCCTGGGGACCCTCAGGGGTGCTGGGGGCAGTACTCACCTCATCCTGCTGACTATTCCAAATGTTAAGGCTGAGCTGCATCAGCAGGGAAGGTTTCAGTGGTGATATGCCCAATTGGAAGAAAGCTCATGGAGCTGAAATGGGAGGATCACAAGCAAGCAAGCAAGCTACTTTATTGCATACCTGGGACTATACATACATATTCAAACAAAAGTGGCATTTTGCTGCATCTGCCCAGTGGCATTTGTTTTTCTTTCATGGTTATATAAGCCAGTACATGTGTAGTAAATATCAGTTCCAGAAGGTACTCAGCCCCAGGCATTGACCATTTATGGTAAGGTCAAGTCTGGGTGGTGTGTCTGGCTTTAACCTTTTAGGGACCAACAGTACATAACTAGAGGGTTGAAATATTGAGAAGGGAGAGGGGCTGGAAATTTTAGTTCAATAACATTGGCAATAATTTAATCAAGCATGTCTTCTCATGAAGCTCTGCTACTCTTACAAGTATGTCCTGGATTTGATCCTAAGCATCTTCTGTGTTTCAGCTGCTGAAGATGAGAGTCAGTCTGTATCATGCCAAGGAAGCCCTCTGACTCTTAGTCTTACTCTGATTACTCCCAGTCATCCTTTTATTGTTTTCTTCAGTGTGTAAATTACACCCCAAATGGCTACCTGATTCCGTCCTCCAATTTTACTTTCCCACTTTAGTGCATTTCTTTCCATTGGTATCCCAGCTCAGTTCATTAATGGTGAAAATTAATTTCACCCCCATAGAATA
The DNA here is from genome assembly GCA_004026885.1 of Lyroderma lyra. Taxonomy (NCBI): domain Eukaryota; kingdom Metazoa; phylum Chordata; class Mammalia; order Chiroptera; family Megadermatidae; genus Lyroderma; species Lyroderma lyra. The sequence goes on from PVJL010008557.1 coordinate 27,498, forward strand.
CCTGTGGTCATTCATGTTCATATACCACCAGTGATAAGGTTTTATAGCTAACCAGAATCTACTTTCAAATTTCCATTTCAGAGTTAGCTTCTGCAGATCACTGCTGGCACTCAGTCTTAGATTAGGTCCTCAGGTACAGACACTGATTTTATATATATATATGGGGGAAATGAGTGCTCAGTTCTGAAGGCAGATCAAGGTAGCACATCACAGCATCCACTAAAAGAATTTCATACTAGGAATTAACATGATCAAATTCTTTCTTGAGAATAATCATCCTCTCAGAAATAAGAAGAAAAGATTGAATGAGCTCATGAAAAATTTATAATTCCATACTAATAAATACATTTATATTTGTATTTATATTTATTCTTATACATTTTTCCCTATTTCTATTGAAGAGGAATAGGAATTGCAAGATAAATATAGTAAAATACAGCTAACTTATAAATGACAGTAATTCAGCCAGATTATTTCTATTTCTAGCCCTTATAAATCTTAACATGATTCTATTATTAGTCAATTTGTCATTCACTAAAAGTACTTTCATCTCAGTGCCACTATGCAGTTGAAGCAAAGACACAAGTACATTCTTACTTTGTGATAACAAGTTAAACAAATTGAGATTCTTATGTAAGTTTCATAAGAATCAGGATAGAAATAAATGTATAATACATAACATAGTAATGACAAATACTTCTAAAGCTAATAAATAAAAGAGGATAATGAACTTTGTGAGCACTATATCACAGTTCAATCTGTAACCTTGGTGGAAAATGAAGGAAGAGGAGAAGGGAAAGTAAAATAGAAAGTGGGGCACAATGTTAAAGTAATTCTATCCTTTTTGCTTTATAGAATATATATATACATATACATATATATGTGTATATATATACATATACACATGTTACATATATATGTATATATGTATATATATATATACACATATATATATTCCTTGTAAAAAGTTTAGGACATACAAAAACCTGAAAAAAATAAAATTAACTTCTAGTCATATAATCAAGACATAAAAATTTTTAAGATGCCCATTATTTCTTTTATGAAATATTTTATGCAAAATTAATTATGCACTATATGAATATATTCAAGGCTTATTTCACTTAATAGCATGTCATACAATTTTTTTCTATCAAAATAAATTATTTAAAAACTCTTACCTTTGGTGTTGTGTAGTACTCCCTCATATGAATATATATATATGTGTTTATATATATGTACGTGTATATATATACATATACACATATACATATACACACACACACACACATACACACATATATTTGTGTGTGTGTGTATATATATATATGTGTATATATATATATATATATATATATATATATATATATATATAATATACTCATTTATAGGATATTGAGGCTACTTCACATTTTTAAAATATTGGGATAGATATTATTTTACAGAAAAATTTCAATATAGCCCTAATATTTTTCTGAAGATAATTTTCTAAAATCAGGGATATTTGATCAAATTATATAACTACTTCTTTCATTTCATTTTATTTTATTTTATTTAAATTCATTTTTATTGTTAGACTTATTGGGGTGACATCTGTTAGCAAGAATTACATAGGTTTCAGGAATACAATTCTACAGCGCATTGTCAACTTGCTGTATAAAAAGTTCACCACATAATGTGACTTCTCTTTCCATCACATTATATTAAGCTTCCCCCCTCCTCTCCCACCCCCTCCCCTTTCTCCCCTCCCTGACCCACTTGTCCCCAAATAAATATTAAAGTATTGATTGTGTCCATGGGTTGTTTGATTGTTTGTTCATTTCTTTTCTCTTTGTTGCTTTCAGTTTCATATTCCGCATATGAGTGAAGTCATACAGTTCTTTGTTTATTCTGTCTGGCATATTTCACTAAGCATGATGATCTCCAGGTCCATCCGTTTAGTTGCAAATGGCAATATTTCATCTTTTCTTATAGCTGAGTAATATTCCATTGTGTATATGTACCACAGCTTCTTTATCCAGTCAGGGCACTTTGGTTGTTTCCATGTTTTGGCCACTGTGAACAGTGCTGCGCTGAACATTGGGGTACATAAGTCTTTGCGGACAAAGCTTTTCAAGATTTTTGGGTAGATCCCCAGAAGGGGGATTGCTGGGTCAAATGGTAGCTCCATTCCCAACTTTCTGAGGAACCTCCACACTGCCTTCCACAGTGGTTGTACCAATTTGCATTCCAACCAGCAGTGTACTAGAGTTCCTTTTTCTCCACAGCCTCTTCAGCACTTGCTATTCCTTGTCTTGTTGATAATAGCCATTCTCACAGGTGTGAGGTGGTATCTCATTGTGGTTTTGATTTGCATTTCCCTGATAGCTAATGAGGTTGAGCATTTTTTCATATGTCTGCTGGCCATTTGTATTTCTTCATGGGAGAAGTGTCTGTTTAGTTCTTTTGCCCACTTTTTAATTGGGTTGTTTTGTTGTTGTTAAGTCTTATTAGTTCTTTATATATTTTAGATATTAGACCCTTATATGATGTGTTATTTGCAAATATTTTCTCCCATTCAATTGGCTCTCTCTTTGCCTTGTTGATGGTTTCTTTTGCTGTGCATAAGCTTTTTAGTTTGATATAATCCCATTCATTTATTTTTTGCTTTTACTTCACTTGCCTTTGAGGACAGGTTCATGAAGTCTTCCTTGAGTCCTAGGTCTAAAGTTTAGTACCAATTTCTTCTTCTATACAGTTTATTGTTGCAGGTCTTATATGAAGGTCTTTAATCCATTTCGAGTTAATTTTTGTATATGGAGAGAGTTCACAGCTCAGGTTCATTCTTTTGCATATGTTTTTCCAGTTTTCCCAGCACCACCTACTAAAGAGGCTGTCTTTTCCCCCCTTGAATGTTTTTTGCTCCTTTATTGAAAATTATTTGTCCATATATTTGTGGGTTTATTTCTGGGTTTTCAGTTCTGTTCCATCGGTCTATATCTCTGTTCTTCTGCCAGTACCAAGCTGTTTTGACTATTGATGCTTTGTAATATAAATTCAAGTCAGCAAATGTAATGCCACCAGCCTTATTCTTTTTATATAGTACTGCTTTGGCAATTTGAGGTCTTTTATGGTTCCATACAAATCTAATAATTCTTTTATCTATTTCACGAAAGTATGATTGTGGGATTTTGATGGGTATTGCATTAAATCTGTAGATTGCTTTGGGCAGAAAGGCCATTTTAACAATGTTAAATCTTCCTATCTATGAACAGGGGATATTTTTCCACCTCTTAAAGTCTGTTCCAATTTCTTTCAAAAGTGTCTTGTAGTTTTTCATGTATAAGTTTGTCACGTTCTTTGTTAAGATAATTCCGAGGTATTTCATTCTTTTTGTTGTGATAGCAAAGGGAATTGATTCCCTCATTTCTTTTTCCGTGGATTCGTTGTTTGTATAAAGGAATGCTGTTGATTTTTGTACATTGATTTTGTGTCCTGCGACTTTACTATATTAATTTATTGTTTCTAATAGTTTCCTGGTGGAATCATGGAATTTTTTATATAAAGTATCATGTCATCTGCAAATAGTGACAAATCGAACTCTTCTTTCCCAATTTGGATAACTTTGATTCCTTTCTCTTGCCTGATTGCTGTGGCTAGAACTTCCAGTACTATATTAAATAGCAGTGGTGACAGGAGGCATCCCTGTCTTGTTCCTAATTTTAGGGGAGTAGGCTTCAGCTTTTCCCCATTCAGTATGATGTTAGCCGAGGGTATCTCATATATGGTCTTTATTATATTGAGGATACTTTCCTTCTATACCTATTTTATTTAGTGTTTTGATCATAAATGGATGCTGTATCTTGTCAAAAGCTTTTTCTGCATCAATTGAAATGACCATATGGTCTTTATGTTTGATTTTGTTTATGTGGTGTATCACATTGATTGATTTTCGTATGTTGAACCATCCTTGTGCTCCCGGGATGAATCCCACTTGATCTTGATGTATGATCTTTTTGATGCATTGTTGTATTCTGTTTGCTAATATTTTGTTCAGGATTTTTGCATCTGTGTTTATCAGAGATATTGGTCTATAGTTTTCTTTCTTTGTGTTGTCTTTGCCAGGCTTTGGTATTAGGGTAATGTTGACCTCATAGAATGAGTTAGGAAGTATTGCTTCCTCTTCAATTTTTTGGAAGAATCTGAGGAGGATAGGTGTTAATTCTTCTTCGAATGCTTGGTAGAACTCATTGGTGAAACCATCTGGTCCAGGGCTTTTGCCTTTAGGGAGATTATGTATAGTTGTTTTAATCTCTTTGCTATTGATTTGTCTATGTAGTTCTTTTTGGTTCAGGCTGGGTAGGCTATAAGTTTCTAGAAACTTGTCCATTTCTTCTAGGTTGTTAAATTTCGTGGCATAAAGTCCTTCATAATATTTTCTTATAATGCTTTGTATTTCTGTGGTAACAGTGGTAATTTCTCCCCTTTCATTTCTAATTTTGGATATTTGTGTCCTTTCCTTTCATCATTTTATTAGTCTAGCCAAGTGTTTGTCAATTTTGTTGACTTTCTCAAAGAACCAGCTCTTCATTATATTAATTTTTTTCTATTGTCCTTCTGTTCTCTAATTGGTTTAGCTCTGCTTTAATTTCTATTATTTCTTTGCTTCTGCTGACTTTGGGTTTTGTCTGCTCTTCTTTTTCTAGGTTTTTAAGATGGGATGTTAAGATATTTACTTGTGATTTTCCTTGTTTCTTAAGATAGGCCTGTAGTGATATAAATTTTCCTCTTATTACCACTTTCGCTGTGTCCCAATAATTCTGATACATTGTATTTTCATTGTCATTAGTTTCTATATGTTTTTTAATCTCATCTTTTATTTGTTCTTTTATCCAGTCCTTTTTTAATAAGCTGTTGTTTAATATCCATGTATATGTGGTTTTTTCTGCTTTCCCATTACAGTTGATTTCCGATTTCAAAGCTTTGTGGTCTGAGAATACACTTGGTATGATTTCGATCTTCTTGAATTTGCTCAGGCCAATTTTGTGTCCCAGCACGTGGTCTACCCTTGAGAATGATCCATGTGCACTAGAAAAGAAGGAATAGTCTCTTTTTCCTGGATGAAGTGTCCTGTAAATGTCAATGATGTCCAATTGCTGTAATGTGTCATTTAGAGCTGTTATTTCCTTATTTATTTTCTGTTTGGATGATCTGTCCATGGCTGTTAGCGGGGTGTTTAAGTCTCCCACAATGATTGTGTGTTCATCAGTTTCTCCTTTCAAGTCTGTTAGTAGATTCTTTGTATATTTTGATGAATTCTGGTTGGGAGCATATATATTAATTAGTGTTAAGTCTTCTTGTTGTATTGTGCCTTTTATCATGTAATGTCCATCCTTGTCTTTTACTATCTTTTTTAAACTGAAGTTTATTTCATTAGATATCAGTATGGCAACTTCTGCTTTTCTGTGGTTACCACTTGCTTGAAGTATTGTTTCCCATCCTTTCACTCTGAGTCTGTGTTTGTCTTTATGACTGAGGTGTGTTTCTTGGAGACAGCATATGGATGGGTTCTGTTTTTTAATCCAGTCTGCTACTCTGTGTCTTTCTTTTGGTAAGTTCAGCCCATTAACATTTAGAGTGAGGGTTGATATATCAGGATTTCCTGTGGCCATTACTTATTTCTTTCTTTGTTTTTGTTTTATTTTTGTTTCTTTCTTGTTGCCCCAACTTTGTTCCATTTTTCTTGATGTTTTGTTTCAGGCTGAAGAGCCTCCTTCAGTATTTCTTGGATTTCTGGCCCTGTGCTGGCAAATTCCCTCAGCTTCTGTATGTCTGATAAGGTCTTTATTCCACCTTCATATCTGAATGGAATTTTGCTGGATAATTGATTCTTGGCTGTAAGTTCCTCTCTTTTAAATTTTTGAATATTGGATTCCACTCTCTCCTGGCTTGTAGAGTTTCTGCTGAGAAGTCTGATGCCAGTCTGATTGGTTTTCCTCTAAAGATTATAGTTCTTTTTTCCCTGTCTGCCTTGAGAATTGTCTCTTTGTCTTTAGTTTTGGACATCTTTAGTTCCATGTGTCTTGGAGAAGATTTGTTAGGGTCCAGGTATCTAGGGGACACGTTTTCTTCTTGAACTTGGGGTTCCAGATATTTCCATTGGTTTGGAAAGTTCTCATCTACTATTTGTTTGAGTATGTTCTCTGTAGAGTGCTCTACCCCTTCTTCTATTCCTATTATCCTGATTTTGTTTTTTCTCATGGAGTCAGATAGTTCTTGTAGAGTTCTTTCAATCCTTTTGGTTCTATATTCCCTCTCTTCCTCTTTCTGAGCTGTTTCCACGTTCTGATCTTCGATATCACTAATTCTTTCCTCCATCTGGTTGGCCCTGTTTCCTATGGCAGTTATTTCGTTTCTCACTTCTTTTATTGTATTATTTATCTCTTGCATTTCCATCTCAATCTTCCTTATGTTTTGAATTTCTTTGTTAAATTTTTCCTTTTGTTCATGGAGTTCCTTTTTTATGTCATTCATCTCCTTTTTTATGTTGGTTATCTCAGCCATGGTGCTCTGCTAGTATGTTTTCCTTTCTCTCAGAGCCTTTAGAATGGCTATTTTAAATTATCTGTCTCTTAGTTCAGAAACTTCTAGGTCTAAGAAGCTATCTTGATGAATTTCCTGATCTTTCTGAGGAGTTTTAGTTTTTAAGGAATTCATCCTGTCTGCTGCGTTCTTCCTCTTTGACATGAGGGCATTATGTTCAGTAGTAGTGCCCAGAAGCCCAGATTGGTACTTTTGTGGTGTCTTGCTGTAGGGCAGACATGAGGTGGCACTGGTGGGGGGCAAGTTTTGGGAGAGAGAGGGGTTGTTTATTTCTTATTTCTGGTCTCCTGCTACGTTTGGAGATGGTGTGCATCTATCATGGTCCCTCTGCTTCCTGTAGTTAGTTAGTTGTTTGGGGAGTCTGTAGGTAAGAGGAGAGGCCAACAAAAGGTGCACTGGGGCAATCCCACCTTCTGCCCTATGCTGGGGAAGCTGGGTGATGTGGGCCAAGGCTGTTCCTGCTGGCTGGGGTGAATGCTATCAAATCCACCTTTCTTCCTGGGCCTGCTTCCGCGGCCAAATGTTGGGGCATATTCTGCGGGCTCACACTGCTTTTAGGACCCAGGAGCATATGAGCAGGTGCGCCCACAAGTCCAAAGCTGTGGGTCTGACCCCACGGTAGGAAGGCAGCCAGTTTGCCTCTGTAGTAGGGGGTAATGGGAGCCACAACCCTGCGCAGGAGCTGCGCATGCCCTCATGGCAGCCGGCCGACCTCCTCAGCTGGCTGGAATGGGAGCCACAGCACCACACAGGAGCTGTGTGCACCCTCGTGGCAGCAGGAGCCATGCATGCCGCACTGGCAGCTGGTCTGCCTCCTCAGAGGGCCTGGAACAGAAACTGTAGCCCCGTGCAGTGGCCATGCACTGTCCACGTGGCAGCCAGCCCGCCTCCTCAGTGGGCCAGGAATGGAAGCCACAGCCCTTTGCAGGAGTCGCGCGTGCCTGCACTGTGGGTCCCAAGGGAACCTAGAGCCAAAGTGCCATCTCTGCAGTTCAGAGTCCTTGCTCAGCCCTGCTACCACTCAAAAGTTCCAGAGGCTGGCTCCCAAGCTCTGTCCCCAACTTGCTGCTCCAAAATCCAGCTCCTCAGCCCCACTGTTGCTAGGGTTTTTCCTCTTGTCGCCTCTTGGCCTCTCCCCTCCCATGCACTGCTGTCAGCCATGATCGGGTCCTGTTGCTATCCGTCTTTCCTCCCTCCCCTCTCTCCCACTCATCCCCTTCTCTCCAACCTTTAGGTGTTTACTTGCAATGCGTGGATTTCTCAGCTGCCATTTTTGTCATTTTTGTCACCCAGGGTCCTCTTTCTTGGCTCCTGAGTGGCTGTTCAATTGTGTTTTCTGGGAGAGGCTTTAGGGACCTCCTCTCTAGTTGCCATCTTGTCCTCCTCCCCAATTATATAACTTTTTAAGGCCACTGATTAAATTAACAAATTGTTTACAGAAATATAGTTCAATTATTTATTCCACTCAGCAATGCATGTGTGTGTTAACCTAACCACATTCTTTTCAGAATTGGGTACTGTTTTAACTTGCTGCTAATAAGATAAGAGTTTTGTTATGGCCATCTTGTTTCACATTCTTTTAATTATTAGTGCTGTTTGAGTCAGCTTACAAATGATTTTACTGGAGGGTATATTGGTGCCGATATAACCCCTCACTTACTCAAAAATTTCTGATAAGCATCCTACCCGACCAGCTGTAGACATGCCAGGAGAGCATGCCACTCTGAGATGATAGGACATTGAACACTTTACTTACCAGAGTGCTATGTGTCTATGCATTTGGGACTATTCTATTAGGAAGTGAATTGTGTCCCCTGCCTCCATAGTTTTATATGTTAACCCACTGTACCTCAGAATGTAATCTTATTTGGAGATAGGATCATTACTGAGGTAATTGAGTTAAAGTGAGTTCATTAATCTATCAAGAAAATAAAGAAGCAACTCATCAAATGAGCAAAAAATACTTGAAGATTATGTATCTGATATGGGGTTAATATGCAAAATATAAAAAGAACCCATACAATTCAATAGCAAACAAACAAATAAACAAAAAGCAATAAATAAACAATTGCAGTGGATCTGAATAAATATTTTTCCAAAGAAGATATACAGATGGCCAACAGGTATATGACAAGGTGCTCATTGTCACTAATCATCAATGATGTATCTCTTTGTACTGGTTAGAATGGTTTTCATTAAAAAAGAAAAAATAACAAGTGTTGGCAAGAATGTGCAGAAAAGGGAACTTTGCATACTGTTGGTAAGTGTAAATTGATATAATTATCTTGGAAAACAGTATAAAAGTTTCTCAAAAAAATTAAAAATAGGAGAGATCCAAGATGGTGGAGTAGGTAAACACTTTGACTGCTTAATTCCATAAACACATTAAAATCACAACTAAATTACTGAACAACAACATGGAAAACCATCTGAAGTCTACCTGAACAAAAGCAATATAACTAAGGATACAAATAAGAGGAGTCCATGGTGAGACTGGTAGAAGGGACATAGACACAAAAGGAACCACAACTCTGGTGGCAGTAGAGAATCAGGAGGGATATCTCAGCCACAAAGGTTCCCCCCAGAGGAGGGAAGGACCTCAGCCGCATACCAGACACCCTAGCCTGGAGCACTGGTACTGGGAAGAGGAGCCCCAAAACATATGACTGTTAAAAACAGTGGGGACTCTGACCATCCGATTGGGACAGAAGGCTCCAGGAAACCCAGAAATCCTCTTAAAGTGCTGACACAGACTCAGTCACTCGCAGGTACTCAACCTGGACTCTGACAGAGGGACAGTGACTCAGGGGGTGTTGGAATCATAAAGGAGGCAGACTGAGGTGTTTGGCTTTGAGGCAAGGGCTAGAAGACAGTTGCCATTTTTCATGGGTGTGACCTCCTCCCATGCAGCCAGCTGGTGGGTGCCATCTTTCCTGTGTTAGGCCCACACCCACATGGCCAAATCTGCTGATTGGTCTGGAGAGCTATACTCACTCTAACCTGCTAATTCACTGGGACCCCACCTCACCCAACTCAACCAATGCCAGAGGCACTTTCTCCAGTGAGCAGCCAGCCCCACCCACGTTGTAATCTTTGGAAAACTGTCCACAAGACCCAGACTTGTGGCAACCAGCATTGGTGTGCTCTGAGACTTTGCTGAATAGCTCCAAACACAGCACTGACATCAAACCAGAAGCTATGCAGGAGCACCTGCACAGGTGACCAGAGAGACAGTACCAGGACTCTATAGGGCACTTATTACATAAGGCTATCCAGCAATACTGGGAGATGTAGCAGATCTACCTAATACATAGAAACAAATATAGATAGGTGTCCAAAATGAAGAAACAAAAAATACGTCTCAAATTAAAGAACAGCAGAAAATTCAGGAAGAAGAACTAAACAAGATGGAGGCAAGCAACTTATCAGATACAGAGCTCATAATGATGATTTTAAGGATGCTCAAGGAATTGAGTGAAAACTTCAACAGAGGGAGATAGCAAGCATAAAGAAGGACATGGAAACCAGATAAAAGGACTTGTCAGAAATGAAGAATACTATAACTGAAATTCAGAATGCAATAGAAGGAATCACCAGCAGACAAGATGGGGCAGAAGATCAAATCAGCAAATTGGAAGACAAGGTAGCAGAAAATATCCAGTCAGAACAGCAAAAGAATAAAGAATCCAAAAAAATGAGGATAGTTTAAGTGGCCTCTGGGACAACATCAAGTTCAACCACATTCATATCATAGGAGTACTAAAAGGAGAAGAGAGAAAGCAAGGAATTGAGAACCCATTTGAAGAAATAATGACTGAAAACTTCTGTAACCTGGTGAAGGAAACAGACTTAACAAGCCCAGGAAGCACAGAGTCTCAAACAAGATAAACCCAAATAGGCCCACACCAAGACACATAATTAAAACGGCAAAGGTTAAAGACAAATAGAGAATCCTAAAAGCAGCGAGAGAAAAGCAACTAGTTACTTATAAGGGAGCACCCATAAGACTGTCAGCTGATTTCTCAACAGAAATTTTGCAGGTCAGAAGGAAGTGGCAGAAAATACTCAGTATGATGAAAAACAAGAATCTACAACCAAGATTCCTCTGCCCAGCAAGGCTATCATTCAAAATTGAAGGACAAATAAAGAGGTTCTCAGACAAGAAAAAGCTAAAGGAGTTCCTCACCACCAAACCAGCGTTACAAGGAATGGTACAGGAACTGCTTTAAGATGAGATAAAACAAAAACAAAATTTTAAAAAAGGCAAAATCCTAACATTAAAATGGCAATAAGTACACATCAACAATTACCTTCAATTTAAATGGATTAAATGCTCCAATCAATAGATATTGAGAGTATTGCACTGAGTGGACTGTCAAACACAGGGAGACAGATGCAAATTGACTTTGCTTATAGGTAAAATCCAAAGAAGAAAATAAATAAGTGGAACAGAAACAGATTCATAGATATAGAAAACTTTTTTTTCCCCAGGTGGCAGGAAGGTTGGGAGGGAGGTGAACTAAGGGGAAGAGATTGGGAAGTTCAGTTTGGTGGTTACAAAGTACTAGTTATGAAGATACAGGGCATAAAATGGGAATATCGTCAATAATGTTGCAATAACATTATTGGGTGGTGTCAGATGGGTACTAGATTTGTTGGGATAATAGGAGGAGGGTGGGAGGGGTGGATGAAAAGGGGAAATAAATCAAGAAACACAAATTCATAGTCACAAAATAGTGACAGGGATATAAACTGCAGTATAGGGTATATAGTCAATAACATTATAATAACTATATATGGTGGCAGATGGGAACCAGATGTATCAGAATAAGGATTTAGTAAGTTATATAAATGTTTTATCACTGTGCTGTGCACCTGAAACCAATTGGATGTCAAATGTAATGAAATGAAATGAAAAATAAAAATAAATGAGAACAAAATAAAAAAAGGATAAAAAAATTAAAAATAGAACTACCATATGATCCAGCTATTTCACTTCTGAGTAAGACAAATACTATATGATCTCACTTATATGTGGAATCTTAAAAACAAAACAAAAAAACAAAACAACTCATAGATTGGTGGTAGTCTTGGTGCCAGTGGTGGTGAGAGGGTAGGGGAGGTGAAGAAAATGGATGAAGGACATCAAAAGGTACAAACTTACAGCGATAAAATAAATAATTCATGGAGGTATAATATACAGCATGGGGACTATAGTTAGTAATACTGAATTATATAGTTGCCAAGTTGCCAAAACAGTAAATCTTAAAAGTTCTCATTACAAAAAATAATTGTAACAATGTGTGATGTTGGATGTTAACCAGACTTATTGTGGTGATCATTTTGCAATATACACAAACATTAAATTACTATGTTGAACACCTTACCTTAATATGTTACATGTCAATTTTATCTCTACTAAAAAATTAGTTCATTAGAGTGAGTCCTAATCTAACACAACAACACTTACAAAAAGGAAATTTGGTCATGGAGACACATATAGAAGAAAAACGAAGTGAAAAGACCTAGGGAGAAGATGGTCATCCATGAGGCAAGGATATCCTCGTGGCCCTTGGAAGGAACTGAACTTGCCAGTCACTTGATCCTGGACTTCCAGCCTCCAGAATTGTGAGACAGTAAATCTCTGTTGCATAAGTCAGCCAGTCTGTGGTCCTTTGTCACGTCAGTCTAACTGACTAATACATATATATGTACATCTCAAAATGTGATGTGCCCCATCCTTCTTTCTCTCTATCCTACACAATTATTTTCTGGAATGGAGAAGTGGAGCACTTCCAAAGAACCCGACCAGGTCTGTTCCCTGCCACATCAGAAAAGGGTCTGTGATGGGGTCTGCAACCCCTTCTCTCTACTATGCTATGGGCCCTGGTCAGTGTCAGATTGCTCAGAGCCTGCCTCCTGGAAGTATGCAAACAGGACCTAGAGCCACACTCTGCAAGCTCTTGGGCTAGGAAATCGGAGATCATGGGCCTCAGTGGTCATCATAGCCATGCACAGACAGCCTGGAGGAAGAGAGGGAAATTCAGAGAAAAGCAGAGCTGAGACAGTGTTGCTTCTTAGCCATTGAAGTGGAAGTTTGTTTTGGAGCTTTTCCATTTAGTTTTAACACCTGAAAGGCTGTTCTTCCTTCCAGTGGATTCTGTGGTCTCCACCTATGTTCCTTTACTTCAGTGAGCTTAAGTAAATTTCTTTGTCTTGCAACTAAATGATCTAGACAAAGCTTCAGATTCAGAATCTGCAAGGAATGGCTCTAGATGTTAATGGCATGGGCGGGGGCAGACTGGAACAAAGATGGCTCCAGCATCACGGCATGGACAACCACTCATTGGGCTCTACATTCAGTGATGTTAGTGAATCTGAAATTTTCCCAGATTTTTCTGGGACTGACAGCCCTAGATCTTGGAAAGTAGTGAAAGTTTTACGCATTTTCTGTGTATTCTCACTGTTATAATGGAGAGAAGTGGGAGACTACCACAGGAAGTACTTCTCAGAAGCTATTTTAAACCAGATGCCACAGGCTCAGTCTTGAAACAGAAAAATCTTTTAAGTAAAATCACATGATTGCCTTTTCTATTTTATTTTGCAATGATTAACGAGAATTTTAAAAACCTCCCTCTTCTTTCATAGGTCTCTATTTTTAAAATATTGTGAATGGCTAAAATAATAGCCCTAATCATATAATCTTAGCCACATAAAACTATGTTAAAGATTTGTATACACATGTAAAGAATCTTTTCAAATGCATGCATGCCAGCTATAATTACATATTCACTCTAGGTTTATTATAATGAATTCCTCTTCTTTATCCCTTAATTTATTGGCCTCCAAAGATGATTAAAGTATAAGATAAAGTCCTTGTCCTCACATGAGTGATAACATTGTTGGGATTTTTTTAGGTGAATGGGGCGTGAAGAAAGACAGGTGAACAAATAATTATGATGCAGTGTTTTATGTTATAATAAAAATAGATACAAAGACACTTAGAACCTAGAAGTGGCTCTGCCTCTGTCTGGGGTTTCTGGGAAGGCTTCCAAAGAAAGTAACTTTTAGGCTTTGCCTTGAAGGAAAAGAAGGATATTTTCAGTTATTTTAAACAACTGGGCCTGATGGCATGGTCTCAAAGCCTGATCAGGGCACTGTGAAGAGAGGCTGCAATTCTGGAGTGACTTGGTGACAGCAGATATGCATGGGATACAGTGGGTAAATTTGTAGGCTCCTTCTAGATCTAAAATCTCATGGTCCCATGCTCCAACTTCTGCTCCAGGGAAGCATGAGGGCTGGTTGTTACTGAGTTTTAAATAATGATGTTGCCCACAAATTCAGAGAAAGCAGTAATTTGTTCTAGGTAAATGGAGAGAGAGATAGTATAAGCTATTTCATTATCTTTCTCTGATGGCCAGGAAAGACAGGTCACACAAATCTCTGGGCTAGTAAAATATTTTCTTTGTCTGCAAGAACTTACTAACTGGAATACTGCCAGGTGGTTTGAAGCACACTTTCTTCTGAAGAGCTTTGCTGCACAGCCATTTGTGACCAAAGTACATATAAACTCACAGAAAACAGCAGGTCTCCTGAATGTGTCTGGTTGCACAAATTGCCATCAGCATCTGCTGGGACTTTCCACCCTGCTTGAGACTTTGCTCCTGCCTCCCAAGGTTGTCTTCCAGTCACTGCAGCAGATGTCAGAGCTCTCACTCAGCTGAAAGTTTCTCTTTATGACTTTTTTTATTACCTGGCAAGGCCTCATATTGTGGGAGGACACAGCACTCATGCTGATAGGAATTCAAGCTCAGAGTTTTAGTGATGCTTCAAAGAGTTCCACTCATTTCCTGAAGTCTGCATGGGGCAGGGTTGGGTCTTCTGATGGCTTTAACACAATCCAAGTGCACATGGGCAGGCAAATAAGTTTCCCCTGCTAGTTCCTTCCTGGTGAAATATTAATATTTTAGTGATGGTGGTGGTGGTTGAGAGGTTAACTGTTGTAGGACAACAGACAGGAAGATAAAAACAGGGAAAAATATCTCATTGAAATCTTCCCCAGCTTGTGTTTTATGAGGAATAAAGAGCTCAAGAGACAAGACCAGTAGGATTTAGACACCTGAGTCAACTCCTACTAAAATGCTGAGCCTCACATCATGTTGTAAGTGGATATTAACTGGTCTTTTAAAAAGATTGGAGTTGGAAATAAAGACAAGAACTAGTTTATCTGGGACTTAAACTAATTTTTTGAAATAAGGTGTAATTCTTTTTCTGTATTCACACTCACCTTCTATAAAGGTTCAGCTATTAAAGAGAAAAGCCTAGCTCAGAAAAGAAAATTGCTTCTTAACCACACCCCCTCCCCAGCCACCCTCTCACTTTGTGAGTCATTCAGTGTAGAGGAAGACATCCAATCAAAAGTCAAGGCACCCTCATTCCAGATCTGACTCTGGGTCTTTAAACTGGTCCTTGTGCTTGTTTTAAGCATCAGTTTTCTCAGCTCAACAGTGATGACAACTGAGGGTACTGGGCCTTAGAGGAATCAATGATAAAAACCTATTTTGGATTTACTTTGGAGATTAAGAAAAACTGACTAAGAGTGTGTCAAAGACAGACAATGGGAACATTATCATGTTACCTTAGAAACTATGGAAGCAGAGAAAAGAGAGGCAGAATCAACCACAGATTAATGACTTAGAGAAGACAAAGCTTTCAAAATGTTCAGAGAAGAGCTAATGTGCACACAGCTAAGTATGCTCTGACAGAAATGGCTGGAGAGGAATGGATGATGCTCAGAAGGAGAGTGGTTACCACATAATTAAAGGCATCCCAATGAGAAACAAGAGAAATCGACAGAGAAGTGACATTTAAAAAATAAGTGTGTTTTGCATGATCACAAAGTATAAAAGTATCGCTTCAAGATGCACAGAGGCATCATAACCAAGGATAAAAATAATGAATATTATCTTTTAAAATTCAGGCTTGATAATATTACTCCTTGAAAAAGTCCCATTCTCTGTAGAAAGCTTTAACCTCAAACTACTAAACTTGGCACAGAAGATGCTGTTTGAACATCATTCCTCAGTCTCCTACTCCTGTCAGTTGTGTTGAGACATGGAAGTCCCTAAACATGACATTATAAAGGCTGTTCCCAGTCTACAGCATCCTTTGCTTTTTGGATGGTATGATTCCTGCTCTTCTTACTAGATTGTTTCTTCCATCTATATAATGCTTATATCAAGAACTCAAACATTAAAGGAATAAATAGAATATAAAAGTGCCCAGTATCCTTCCCCACCTGGATAATTAGTAACAATTTATTGTATATTTTTTCTAGATTTCTATGCATACACCAATAAATACTATTATTGTATTTAAATATATAAAATTATATGTACATGTCCCTGAAGTTGTCTTTATCCTATCCAACATGATATTGTAGGCACCTTTTCATACTCACACATAAAGCTTTCTCTAATTTTAATGGCTGTGGTATATGTTATGCCTTATGAATGTCACTTAGAGGACTTGAATTTAACCATATAATAAAGAAAAGCACAGTTGCATATATATTTTGTACAACTATGGGTTCACTGTACTTATTTATTTTTTCATTTAGTTATCCAACAGCTTTTTGTTCAACACATATTGATTGTTAGGATATGCTTAAAGCTCACCTGTGCTGTGAAGTCTAAAACTCCCCAGTCCTTAAACTAGGACAGAATCACTCCAACCCATATCTCATCTCCTTGTTTGAATATTTTTATTTGAATCTTTCCATCCTTCTGGACCACGAGTATTGTAAACATTATTACCATTGTTCCAATTTTCAAAAAAAAATACAATAAAGGTACATCTAGAGATTATAGATTAGAAAACAAACCCTACATTTTAATCATTTCAAAGAAAGAGAGATATCCCTACAAGTCAGAATAGATTATGTAAGACCAACCATGCCACATTAATCACATTTTCTTTGGAAGTTTTCTGACAAATACAAATTAGGGAATGTTGTAAATAGAGATTTTCTTGATTTTAACAAATATTTGAAATTAAATAAAACCTGACATGCATGTAGTTATAAAGAAAAAAAACATATTCAGTAACTGTTAAAGTTTTTCTATTTGCCTGAATTGATTGGACAAAACTAGATGGTGATGATTCTATATTTCAGTATAGAAAAAAATCACCTATCATAGCCTGATGTTTTATCTTGTATTGCTTACATTATTTAAAACCAGTTATATGTTGAAATTTTTATAGGTTCACATGTAGTTGTAAGAAATAATACTCAGAGACAAGACTGTTTACCCATTTTATCCCGATGGTGACTTCTTATTGAACTATATATAATACAATATCATAACCAGGAAATTGACATTGGTAAATCAATCAACATTCTTCAGATTTCACCAATTTCAAATACATTCATTTGGATATGTATATGTGTATTTAGTTCCCTGCAATTTTATCACATCTGTAGGTTCATGTAATCACTACCACAGGCAACATACAGAAAGAACTGCTACATCACCAGGACACCTTGTGCTACCTTTTCATGAACAGAGCCCCTGTCGATCCCAACTGCTCATCCTCTGGTCTGTTTGCATCTCAATAATTTTGTCATTTCAAGAATGCTCTAAAATTCTCCATAAATAGGCTTATACAGTATTTAAACATTTGAGACTATTATTTTTCTCTCAGTTTCCTTGAGATCCATCCAAGCTGTTTCCTGTATCAATAGTTCATCCCTTTATATCACTGGACAGTATCCAATAGTATCCAATTTTCCTAATTGAATTCTTTGATTTTTTTATAGTTGAGTTTTGAGAGTACTTTATATATATAATATTAATAAATATAAATTTTTTGTCATATATGTTGCTTGCAGATTTTTTCTCCAGTCTGTGGCTTGTCTTTTTATTATTTTTTTAAAGAGGGTCTTCCACAGAGCAAAGTTTAATATTTTGGTGAGATCTAGTTTATCAATTTTCCCTATCAAAAACATTGTACATAACATTGTTTTCCATGCACCTTGAAAGCACAATTATGGAGAGTGCTTTCAACATAAATGCTTTACTTTTTTAAAAAATAAACTTTTAATTTTAGAATAGTTTTAGATTTATAGAAAAGTTTGGAAAAAAAGTACAGCGTTTGCATATGCTCCTCATTCAATTTCTCTTATTGTTACCACCTTACATTATTGCTCTGGTAAATTAGTCACAACTGGAAAATCAATATGGATATATAACTGTGAACTAAGTCCCATGATTCATTTGATTTCAGGCTTTCCCCTGATTTATTTTTATCCAGTCTATGATCTAAACCAGGATATCACACCGAATTTAGTCACCAGATCGCCTTCACCTTGTCCGGTGTGTGATATAGCCTTCCAAATTTTTCCTGTTTCTAATTACCTTGACCGTTTTGAGAAGAAGTGGTCAGATATTTTATAGATGACCTTCCATTGATGTTTATTTGGTCTTTTTCTCCTGGTTAGACCGGTGTTATGGATATTCAAGAAAATGACCGCAGCGAGTTCCCTGGTGGTGTAGTGGCTAAGGCTTTGGTGCTGTCAATGCTGTGGCCTGGGTTTGATTTCCAGCCAGGGAACTACCCAAAGGAAAAAAATGACCACAGAGTTAAAGTGTCAATTATTATCACATCATCATATTAAAGGTATATGCTCTCAACATCACTTATTACCCATGATGTTATCCTTGATCACCTGGCCAGGTAGTGTTTGCCAGTTTTCATCATTGTAAAGCATCAGTCCCTTCTTCCCTACTCTACTGGGGAAAGCGACCAAGCACAGCTTCTTGTGGGAGTGGGAAGAGACCATCTACAGTAATTATTTGGAATTTTTTTGCACAAAAGATATGTCTATTTCTCCCTTATTTATTTATTATTGATTTCTAGGAACTGAAAAAGGAAAATTTTGTGAAGGAGTTAGAATTTGTTGAGTATAAATTCTATTGGCAAGGAAAAAAAGAGAAGGGAATTCTAGGCTGAAGGAAAGGCAGGAGCAAACTGGAGATGGAAATACAATCTGTTTTTGGAGAAGGGTCAGTAGTGAAACGGAGATGGAGAATGGTGAAGAAGGCGCTTCAGTGAGGAATAAGGTATCAACATTAGCTGAGACCTGACTAGAACAGGCTTTGTATGCCAGGCTAAGGATTTTGAATTCAATTATGGTATAAGCCTCTTAACAAATAAAAATTATATCACTTTCATAAGGGTGTATCTTGCTCTTCAAAAAGGATTATGTAAACAAAGAGCATGGAAATCATGAATTCGTGGAAAATAATATTTAGAAAATACCTTGTTATGAGTTCTTTTGGAAATAAGGTACTCTTTCTTTTCTTCCTCCTCCTCTTTCTTTTTTTTTTAAAATAAAAATTGGACTTTTGATATGTTGACTTTATTTAGAGATTTTTTAAAAAATTAAAAACAGTGGATGCATCCTCAAATTCACTGCAGCATTGTTTACAATAGCAAGATGTGGAAACACGTTAAGTGTCCATGAATTGATAAAGAAGATACGAGATATATTTGAGGGCTATCTGGAAAGTATCCAGCCATGTAATATGAAAATTAGAGGCATTTATAGCTGGATATATTTGGACAACCAATACAATGGGATATTATCCAGTTATAAAAAAATTAAGAAATATTACCATTTGCAACAACATGATGGTGGCATTATGCACCATGAAATAAGACAGAGAAAGACAAATATCATATAATCTCACTTATACATGAAATCTAAACAAAACAAAACAAAAACATCTTGTCGATACAGACAACAGATTGATAGTTGCCAGAAGCAGGGTGTGAGTGGTGGGCAAAGTGGGTGAAAGTGGTCAAAAGGAACAAACTTTCAGTTATAAAATAAATAAGTCATGGGGATGTAATGTTCACCTGGAAACTATAGTTAATAATACTGTATTGCATATTGGAAAGTTGAATGAGTAAATCTTAAGAATTCTCATCAAAGGAAAGGATTTTTAAACTCTGTATAAAAACAAGTAAACAAACATGATATTCAGTGTATTCCCACATGAGTCTAAACACACAATTAGAAAACATTTTCTCTCTAGAGGATAATTATTTGGTAGATAAACAACCACTGGATTTATCTAGCCATCAATCACTTAGATTTAAGGTACAATTTCCAGTAAAATGTATTTAGTGATGCTATCATTAACTTTTTAAAAATTGTATGTGAAATTATGTTAAGGATAGTGTTTTTCAAATAGAAAATGTGGGAATTCTGGTAAACCAGATGGCGGCTGGATCCTCGGTAGACATACTACCCAGAGCAAAACTGGGAGAGTTTCTTAGAATTTATTTTGTTCCATGAATCTTACTGTTATTTTAATCTCATTGTTGGTTTAACTTTTTTTTTTAATTGGGAAATAAAAACTAGGAGAAAGAGCTTAATGGGACTTAAAAATCTATGCTTTGACTAATATGGTTAGCATTTAGAAGACTTAAAAACTATTTTGTTGGATAGGGATGTAAAATACAAATTAAATGTATGAAAATGCTCTGGAAGCAGGTATGTGTCCAGTAAATGTCAAAACACAGCAAAGTGTTCTGTATGGCATTGACTCAGTTTGTTTTTCTTCTTTCTAACTCCTATGTAAGTATATGCTCTTTATCAGTAAAATCGCAATCATTTTCTATACATTTCCCTGATGCATTGAGTCTCTGGCACATACATCAACTTTAATTATTCATTTGATACTAATCCCTATTGGAATGCAATGCTACTGAATTCTTGAATATAATTAGACAATAATTAGAATTTGAGAATTTTTGACATAGGCTATTTTAAATAGGTTTCTCTAAATCAGTCTTTTAATCTGACAGCTAAAGTTGATTTCTCAAATTCAGATTAGGCAAGGACATTTTGGAAATGAGAATCCCGAGGGTATCTTTGTTCTCATTTCTGAGCCTGGTAACTGCTCTTGTGGGTGGTCTGTGGTCCATCCCTTGAAAATATTCGGAGAATAAAACTATGTAGCTGGGAGATCAGAGTCAATGTTTGTAACCGGGCTCAGATGCCTATTGGAAACAACACTCAATTTCATAATATAAAGAGAATGCCAAGCTCTGGGACAGTACAGATAAAATCCAGGGCCAGGGAGTGAAGTCGACATCATAAAGTTAGGAAAAACTGTGACAGACACTGAATTCCATGGAAATAACAAGTTTGGGAGATAATGACAAAGAAAGGGCATGGACATTCTTCTCCCTTACATAGAAATTTGGACCCATGCAGAATAAAAGGCAATCGTAACCCTCCCCCCCCAACCCTTGGTAATTTTTTTAGTAAAAATCCAGCCACGTTGTTTGGCGGATGAAATAACTCAACGAGGCTGTGACCTACCTTTGTTACATATCTAGAGCAGAACCAGAAACAAAGGTTTGTATTTTATTACTTCCCTTCCAGGAGCACTGTGGAGGGCACTGTGGGCTATGGCAGGGGGGAGTGTTGGAATTTGAAGACAGATTGAGTTTCAAACATTGGTTTTGCTATCTCAGCTGTGATCCACTTTTGTAAAAATAAGAATAGCTTTTTTGGGGGGCCGGGAAGTTGTAAAATTAAAGTATTAGATGTAGAATGATTGGCACAGGATGTAATTCAAGGTAGAGAACAATAAATGACAACTATTAATAAGTGCCAAGACTTTGAAATGTTATCATCTAAAAGGGGGATGGAGAGAGTGACAGACATTACTCATGAATATCTGGGCCAATGACTCTCAGTTTAGTGTCGAAGAGATCTGTGAGGATATTCGGGATACCCATACTCGTATGGAGCACAAGGAATTCCTCTTCTCCAAACATCCCTAACCTGGAATTACAAATTATGAACATTTTTTGCATAGAATATTGAACCTCCAGGAAAGAAACTCTTCTTTTATATGTTCAATTGAGAAGGGTAATCAAATAAAAAATAGAATTGGGCTGGAGGGCAAGGGAAATGAAGGGACAATTGGGAGCGTCTCATACTCTTGAGTACTGGATGCTATGATGTGCAGAGCTGGACACCTCTTGTAACTTCATTTATTTATTTATTTTTATTGAGGTATAATTGGCATATAATGTATTAGTTTCAGGTACACAACATAATGATTTGATATGTGTATATGTTGTGAAATGATCACCACAATAAGTATGGTTGACATCCAACACTCTCTTAACTTTAAATACTCCTCCAAGAAAAGGCAAGGTTTAAAGGTAATCATTTATTTCCACTAGAAGAAACCAGAAAAGAAAGGAAATCAATCTATGGGTATATTGTTTACCCCATCTATAATTATTGGAAGTAAGTAGTTATATCTACAAGGATTCACCTAAAGTCCTACTGGTCAATTTGCTGCTGCTCCACATATATTCATGCATACCAGAAATGAAAACTTGGTCATTCTTTCTGCAGAAACCCCATGATGCCTGCTAATTAAAAAAGAAAGTTTTACCTGCATTTCTAAAGGACTGCAAAAACAGTTTAATGCTTTTGGTTTGCTTTCCCATCCTTCCCATGTTTTTCATCACTTTGATTTTTAACTACAAAATTTTACTGAGAAAGTTCTGCATGAAGGAGTATGTTTCCACTGGGTTTTGCACCAAAGGTAATATTAATTAAGAACAGGTTATTGAGGGAGTTCCCTGGTGATGTAGTGGCTAGGCTTCAGCGCTCTCAACGTTGCGGCCTGGGTTCGATTCTCAGCCAGGGAACTACCCCCATACAAAAAAACAAACAAACAAAAAACAGGTTATTGCAATAAATAGGTGATTGAAGGAGCCATAGGCTCGAAGCCATGCTCCCCCACTTCTGATATGAACCCTTCCCTTCTGTTCAACTTCAGTTTTTCATCATATTTTGTCAACTTAACCTCTGAGATCTGAACTATCTTTCTAATAATCAGCGGTAGGAGAATTGCAGTGTTTATCTTCAGTTGAACTAGACCAGAGTGGTAGGTTTTAGATTTAGTGACTGGGGAGATAAAGACAAAATTGTTTTAAGGCATCCATTTTCCATTTGAATTCAGGTTTTGCTTATAGTCTTGTGGGGTGATAATATCCTAGTAAAAATTACTTGAACTCTTTCATATATGTTTGAGAAAACATACAGGCTTTTTTGTTTGGTTGCATGTTTTATATTTAGAGGAATTAGTAGATTTGTACTGCAGGCAATATGAACAGCATTTTAACATTTTTTCATTTACCACAAAGTACTAGGAGGTACTTAACTTGTACCTTAGTTTTTCAAAACTGAAAACCAGAATGACAAAGTAATTTGCTATTTCTTAAAGAGGGTGGATATTCATTGTGAGTATTTTTAAAAGACAGAAAAATCACTTAAAATGAAGCATTCAGTTAAAAATTATTTTTTGCTATAACTCCATATATAAACTCAAAAACTGTCATAAAAAACCAGCAGCACTTTTTGAGTTTACAATAATCTCAATTTATAATGATGTTCATTTTTTTTGAAATGACATAATTTGACATTTGTGCAACTGTTGACTTTAGCAAATTGGTAACTATGTTCAACATTAAAAACAGAGATTTAAAACCACCAATGAAACAAAAACATTTAAAGTTATATTAAGTAAAACTTATTGAGGGTTCTGCTGAACTTATTTAAAAATTAATTTTGTATAGATAACTCATTTTAGCACTTGGCTAAAGCAATTTAAAAAATTCTAAATAAAAAATGTTTTCACCCGAGGTCTTGAACAGAATTGGTTCTGAGTGTCATAAACTGACTGAGGTGTAAATTTTTGTGAAGAGATGGCTAGAATAAGCACTATGGTAATGATACCAGGAGAAGCAAGAGGAGGCAGAGGTATGAGCACATACTGCTTCCTGTGAACTGCATCAACTGCTCTGGGCACCTGATGGGCATCTTGTGCTGCCATAGGAGGAGGTTACAGTGCATAAAGTTGGCATGCACTGTAAGCCAGTGGTTGAGGTGCATGCCAAAGGCTAATGAGTGAAAACATGATTGATGGAGGAATGGATCCTCCTACTACCTTCCAGAGCATGGTGGCAGGGGAGAGTGCAGATCTGCTATCAAAAGCAGGGATTGGGTGGAAAGTTGGACACTTCTGGAGTGTATGTAATTAAAGGTGGGAAGATTTAAACGAAAAGAGGATGCAGACTAGGGCCTCTTTTTTTTTTAGAAAGGGGCCAGGGCAGCAGACTAGGCTCAGCGAAGCAGCTCTGGCATCTGGCCCCCAGTGCCCAGCTGCCGGCAGAGAGATAGGCAGAAGGGCAGGAGAGAGGGATGTATGCACACCCAGGGCTGAGACTGCTCGGTTGGTGAAGAGAGATGGCTCCCTTTTTGGCTGCCTTGGAGATCTGCCTGGAGGTTCCTGCTGCAGCCGCCTGTGCTCCCCAAACAATGGTAAATGGAGGGAGGGCAGAGATGGCCCTGCTTTTCACTTCCATGGGCAATCTGCCTGGAGGACTGTGCTGTGGCCACCTGTGTTCCTCAGAGGATGGCATCTTTTAAAAAGAAATATGCGGGCTCTGAGCATGGCCTGCGACTGGTCTGTCTTAGCCGAGGGTTAAAGTGTTATTTTTCTTTGTATGTTTTGGAGGGAGCAGAATCTGAGACAGAGGCCTGCCATTGTTTCAGAATTGTGTGGCTTTTGAATAAAGACTCCTTACCTTGTTCACCAAATCTCAGCCTCTGGAATTTGCCTGTGGGTGAGGCAGCAGAACTTCAGGTGTTGTTTGGTAACAGAAATGGCCACTCTGCTTGAAGCCTAGCTGCTGTGGCTAGTCGACCCCAAGAGTGGAATTGAGGAGTTTCCCAGTTTCTGGGAATTTCTCTGCATATTTGCTCAAGGCATGGGCTGCCTATACATGCCTGGGAGGTGAAAAGGATAGGGGTCTGGAAAGGAGATTGATTCTACAATAGGGTGAGGATCACCTGAATTTGGAGGCTGCAAACTGGAATCCAAGTGAGGATCTGAAAAGTTTTGGGGAGCCATTGTTTGGGGACTACTGTTTGTGAGATCAGTTGGCAGATTTGCTTATGAGCACTCATTTGGAATAATGGAGCTGTAGGTTCAAGTTTTGCTTATAAGTTCCTAGTTTTCAGGCCTTCTTGGGCTCTTAGCTTTAGGCTTGTTTGTTGGGACCAATGGAGGGTATTCTGTGTTGGCTTCTGGAGGGAGCTCTCTGGGTAGGATTTTCACAAACTGAACTGTGTACAGCCATTATCCAATGTTTAAGGAGGAATTGGTTTTTTATTGTACCATAGTGTGGCCTATGTATATTTTGGACTGCAGGAAAAGATGACCCCTAAAAGGTTCCCTAAATTACTGTACCATCATGCAATTAGAGCTATAATGCCAACAGTTAGACAATTGGGATGAAATACATTACATTAAGGCATTTATATCATTACATAATAGGGTTTTACCAGGAACAGAGAACCACTTGATGATGCAGAGGAGGGAAATGGCTTCACAACTCTTCCCAGATAGTAGGACACAGGAACCAAAGGAGCATGAGAAAATAAGTCTCATTAATGCCCTGAACCCAGGAATGCAGGATTAATAGCAGAAGGACCTCCCCAGTCACTACCCCCACTGCTAGATACTTCTGAAATCGGGCCAATGGCTCCACCCCCTTATGACAAAAGAAAGGTCTCCCTCTCAAAGACACATCTGGGAACCCAATGTGGCCAGGAAACATTCCTATCCAGAGTAAGACAGTTACCCCATAGACAGAGTAAATCAAGAAGGCCAACTTGCTGGGCACTATTGGGTCAATACTCCATTTTCCACTTTGAACTTACCAAATGAGATTGATTTGTACATGATCTTAGAGCCATAAATGACACTGATCAGGATATTCATCCTATAGTGCCACACTCCTAAATCTGTTGACAATGGTGCCTGGGGGCAGCAAATAGTGTTCAGTACTAGACTTGAAGGAGTTCCTATCCAAGCTTCCAGCCAATTCCCCAGCTGCCAATTTGATGTGGACAGGAGACAAATTTGTGATGCCATCCTGAAGGCTTGCAACAAGTAGCTGCCTACCAATCTGGGTTGCCAAAGGCACCTGGGGAGCCTGTTTGCAATGGCTACTTGGTATCTAACCCCCAGTACCCACTTCTGTATCTACAAGTCCAGGAAGAAAGACCCCAGGCAATGGCCAAGCTTCTGATCAAGACAACAGTTGTCCTGAACAGCAGTATGGAGGCACTGTCACCCCCACTGCAGGCAGTATATGACAGCTGCCAGTTCTCTCTCTCAGGCCAGGAGCCAGGCAACAAGGGGTATTGTGGACCTGATGCAATTCTAGGAGTCTTTTCTTTTCCTGGAGAATACTGCTGGATGGTGTTTGGGGAGACTCCTCCAAATAGCAGCAGTTTTTGTTCTGGTACAATTTCAGGGAGTTCACAGCTACCCTGTGGTGATTTATGACTTGCCCAATGTTGTCGAGCATCTGATTTGACTGACTTGACCCAGCTAGTGGAGAGGTGCAAATCTACTGTTTTCTGGATGCTGAAGGCATTACAGGGCCTGTCAGGCCTAGAGCTGACTAACTATGGAGGATTGACTGCCTCTTACACCAGTAATTTGGCCTACATCTTTTATAGTCACAAGCTCTATGCTGAGGCCTGTGCCATCCCTAAGTCCCTCTGTTAGCACGTGGGCTTGGCCCATCCAGGCATGTATCCTGAGGTACTTCCTGAGAAGTTGCACAGGTGCTTCTGGCTGCATATAGAGAGTTTGAAGAAATTGGGTTATCAGCCCCAGCGTTGCAAGGTGGCAACTTTGTGGCTGGCAGCCCTGCAGCCCTGTGGCCCCAAACATAGAACTGAGCCAGTCACCTTGTGGGTCCAAGTGAAGATGGATGTGGCCAGACCTGGAGACAAGGAGCTATAGCTGAGGATCCTACAAGACAGCCTTAGTGGCTGGAACTCAGAGACCCTCTGGGAGGAGGTCTGTGAACATTCTGGTGAAATGTCCTGGACCCACCTTTAGCATTCAGTTTGCAACTTTTGTGTTAAACATGTGTCCCTGACCTGGAAAGCAGTTAACCATGTTTCTTTTCCTAGTAATAGCAGTAGGCTCTGAAATTTATGTTGGTGGCCACATTATACAGGGTCTGGTAGAATTAACACCTTTTTTTAAGTAGTTACAATATTGTTATGTTACAGAATTACATGCTTATGATTGTGTAATAAAAGATTTGATATAGATTACCAGCTCATTAAAAGAAAAAAAAGCATTATTTCTGCCAGACCCTGTAGGCTAATGTAATTGGCATCTTATTCCACAGATGTGTTAGTTAACTTGTTTTAGACATTCAAGGCTAAATTGTACTTTTCCACTATGCCAGTGAAAGTTATTGATTGATAAACAGTTTCCAGTTTTTAGATATGTAGTGTAATTTATAGGTCAATTATAATTTAGGAGTTTATTCTCATTGTCACACCATCCACAGTTCCTATTATACTCTTTCTTTGTGGCAGTATTAGAGTAAAAACTAGTCCAGACACTGATCATGTCTGTGAAATGGATGGTTAGACAGGAGGTCAGATTGAATCAATTCATAATTTCCCATCTGGTGTCTGATTCATTCTGTGAAGCTGCTGGATACAGAGACGGTGTATAGATGACTGTTACTAAAACATCACCATAACTATGTGTTTTCTATCAAAAATGTCAATGTGAACAGTGACATTGCCCATGGCTCCATTCTATGTTTGTAAAGAAGCCTCATATAAATGCCTGTGGTCTAACATTTCCCGATGGCAAAGATTGTCAAATTTTGGCACACAGTAAATGATTCAGTAGCATGCTGTTAGACTTGATACACACATTTATAGGAGGTTTTAGAACCTTTAACGGACCTAGAGATCCTAGACTGAGCTGGAAAAATTCCTAGAGATCTTTTGTCTTAGTCCATTTGGGTTACTGTAACAATAATAACATAGACTGGGTGACTTACAAACAGCAGAAATTTATTGCTCACAGTTCTGCAGGCTGGAAGTACAAGACCAAAGCAAAGCACTGGCAGATTTGGTGCCTGGTTCACTGTGTCCTCACATTGCAGAAGGTATAAGTGAGTTCTCTGGCTTGTTCTCACAAGGGCATTAATCTCATCCATGAGAGCTCAACGTTCATGACATAATTACCTCCCTAAAGCCCCACTTTCAAATACCAGTAGGGGGTTAGTTAGGTTTCAACATATGATTTTGGGGATGGATATAAATATTCAGTCTCTAGTATCCTTTAAACCATGATTGTCAAAACTTAAAGATGGTAAGCCCAGCCCCCTCATTAAAAATGCTCTGTAGTGATGACAAACTCATGTGTGCAGTGACTTTTTCTACACCTGAATTGTGCTGTCCAAAGTCCAGGTATTTTGGAAGCCTTTGTGAATTTTAAAACTCTGTTTCTGTTGATTGCAACACACTCCTTAATTTCCAGGAAAATCCTCTATTGTCTGACCCATTGAAAATTAGTTATGCTTATTTTATTGAGTGAACTAACTAATGAATGAAAATAAAATCAAGATTATTATGAGAGCTTCAGTGTAATTAACTGGATAATTCTGAAAAATGTACCTTTGAGGTCAATAAGCCCATGAAAATATGCTCAATATCATTAATATTTTTTTAAAAATCCCCAAACAACGAGAGTTGGCAAGGATGTGGAGAAATTGAAGCCCTTGTGTAATGTTGGTGGCAATGTGAAGTGGTGTAGCCATTGTGGAAAACAGTGTGGTGTTATCTCAGAAAATTAAACATAGAATTATCATATGATTCAGCAATTCTATTTCTGGGCATATATACAAAATAATTGAAAATAAAGACACAAACATATACTTGTACATCAATGTTTATAGTAGCATTATTCACAAAAAACAAAAGCTGAAAAAAACCCAAGTATCCACTGATGAATGAATAAAGAAAATGTGATATATACATAAAATGAAACATTATTTGGCCTTTAAAAGGAATGGAATTTTGATACATGCTGTTAGTACAACATGGGTGAACCTTGAAAACATTAGGCTAAGTGAAATCAGCCAGACAGAAAGGGATAAATATGTATGGTTCCACTTTTAGGAAATACTTAGAGTAGTCAAATTCATAGACACATAAAGTAGAAAAGAGCTCACCAGGCAGGCATTGTGGGGAGAAAGGACTGAGGAGGCATTTAATGAATACAGAGTTTCAGTTTGGGAAGATGAAAAATTCTAAAAATGGATGGTGGTGACTGTAAAAAATGTAAATGTATTTATTGCCACTGAATTGTACACTTAAAATGGTTAAAATGGAAAATTTTTAGAAGAGTAGTTTTGAGGCTCATTCAGAGTCTTAGGAAGAGAATGGACTTTTAAGATGGTGGTTCTAAGTTTGACTCTGTCTTTGATTGGGGCCCTTTTTATTACACAGGTCACTTTGTAGGTACAGAGAAGGGCCCTAGTAATGTGTTCACCAAGTTATATATTTTTTAAAAGATATGAAAGTCACAACTCACATTGAAAAGAAACTTGATAAAAATGTCCCCAAATTTGACAATCCTAAAGATTTACATGGCGTTAGCAAGATTGCATTGTAAAGATAAAAGAAATGAAACTATTGATGGTAAAAACAAATTTGTTCAATTATGCAAAGAGCAATATATAGAATTATATTTTTGTTCTTCCAACAGGAAGTACAAAATCATGGTTATCCAAGGGGAGGTCAATGAATATATGAATAAAAAATTTAAGAAAAGAGTAGTACTATGTTCCTAGGCAGTTAATCTATGAAAACATGCTATTTTATTGCATTTTATGGTCTTTGTGGTGTTTGCTTTTAAAGTTGCAATTTCTTTTTTCATTTTGAATAAATATTCACTTTGTATGTACTTTTTTTTTGGTATTTGTGATTTTGTATTACAGAGTGCTTAAAAATTGTAAAAAGCTTCAAATCCCATGAAACCTGGATCACATCTAATATGGGGCTTACAGTAGTTTTTCTCAGACTTAAAAGTAGGTAATTGTACCACCTGAAAAGGTTATTATGAGGATAAAATTAGGCAGTGTGATGAGTTTCTGGAACATAGTAGGGTTTTAATAAATGCTCATTATTTTCCTCTTATCTGAACTCTGATTGTGTAAATATATGACCTTAACTTTGACCTTTCTATCTTTTCTACCTGGTTAATTATCTTTTTAATCTTTCCAGGTTAGTTCTGAGTTCATTACATTCCTACTTGGCCTCTGCTTATGGTGACTGCTTCTGTTAATCCATCTTTGTTCTTCTGTCACCCCGATGACCTGATCTGAGTTAAAAATCTGATCTGCTTAACAATCATTAATGGTTCCCTTTGACCAAAAGATAAAGTGGAAATGCCTGAGCTTGGAATTTAAGGTCCTAAAAGTGACTCCTGTCTACTTTTTCACCTTAAATTACGACTTCCTCAAATCCTATGCTTCAGGCAACTAGGTAAGTCAGAAACATACCTTTATGCTTCCTGCCATTTCCACTTCAGGCACACATGTACTCTTCTTGCTTGTAATTCATTCATTCATTCACTCATTCACCCATTCATTACAGTAATATTTATTGAGTCAATGCTCAATTTGTGTAAGATATTACACTAAATATGAGTATATTGACACATATTATGTGGGAAATTACCTTAATGCAATAGTCACCCACAAGCACCCTACCAAAGAAACTAACCTAGAGGTCATAGAAGAACCATCTCAAAGACTAACCGCCCCCCCCCACACCAGTGAAGACAAAAGGAAAGAGATGGGGTAGATCAACACACAAAGAATGGGTGTCAGCAGTGGAAAGGCCATGCCCTTTGAGTTGTGTCATGTTCCTAGGTCCTGTCGTCCTCTCTTTACCACATTAGCTCTTCTCACCGATGTATGGTTGTGAGGCTCAGAGTTAGTGTTGCAGTAAAGTGGCCCATAGGCAGAAGGTGGCAGGAACCAGAATACACTCATGCTGTATTGAAGAGACCCAGGCCCACTGCTGGCCGCAGTGGCAGCTCCCCCATGACTGTGCTGAACTTTAGCTATGAACTGTATTTGTCGTTCTTGGAAAGGGTATAATAGGGCCAGGATTGGATCACACTGGGGCTACTGATGTGTGGCTAGTTTAGGGATGACAGAGCTGTCAGACCACAGGTGGCATTATCAAGACTTGATTTTTGCAATTCTTCTGGTCTGTAAGTAACACTTCTGTGAGTTTCATACTTTCTATTAATTCTATGTATCTTTGGTATGTTTTAGAGATTATTGACTTATTTAACACATATTATGACTTGCCTGTGTCTAACAAAGTACTTGATGAATTATTGTATTTACTTAACATATAAGTTCACTTATACCTTATGAGCTATTAGCTATTAGGCTGTCCCTGCCACATAAATTGTGAGGTAGACCTGTACAGATTCACTTCTGACTGGGTCAGTGAGCAGAGGAGTCCCCCCCAGGGGGGGGGGGGCTCTGGAGTCATAGGACAGTGGAAGTATTCAGGCTGGTAGAAGTTGGTTAAAGGCACAGAGCCCTGGGTGTTGTAAGTCATTGGCTCTGGCTGGGACATGGATCCCACTGCATAGAGCAGTGGAATCATATGGCTTGTGAGAGACTGCCAAGGAGTTTCTGAGATTGGCTTGGAAGTAATTTAGAGGTAATCATGAAGACCAGGAAGAGCTGTGTAAAGTTTTTCAGTCCAGCTTTTCTTTTGGACCTTCAAACTCTTATTTCTACTTATGATGGTAATTTTATGTGTCAGTTTGACTCCGGAACTAGATTATTTGGTCAAATAACATTCTGGATATTTCTGTAAATTGTTTTGTTTTGTTTCATTTTAGGATAAACATTTAAATCAACAGACTTCAAACAAAGCAGATTATTTTTTATAATGTGGGTGGGCCTTGTCTAAACAGCTGAAGGTCCTAAGAGAAAGACTGACCTCCTAAACAAGAAAGAATTCTGCCAGTAGACATCATTCAGACTGGAGTCACGACTTCTCCTTGGATCCAGCCCCAGGGCCCACCACAAAGATTTTGGAATTGCTAGCTCCTGTAATCATGTGAGGCAATTCCTTAAAATCTCTCAATCTCTCTCTCTCTCTCTGTCTGTGTGTGTGTATATATATATATATATATATGTATATATATATACACACACACATACACACACACACATACATACACACACACACACACATATGTATATGTGTGTGTGTGTATATAGGGTGAGACAATTAATTTTGTGAACTCATCCTAGAAAAAGTGCTGCATACCTCATTGCTGAGTATCGCTATGGTCAGTTTTGAAGTACTTCCCTTGTGAAGCTATGCACGGATGACAGTGCCTAGTCCACTCTTCAAAGCAGTTCTGGAACTCTTTTTCTGGAATGCCCATCAGAGCTGGCATTGTACACAAAATCTGACAATGAAGTTCATGAAATTGCCACTGTGTGCTTATGCTTGCAGCATTGTACAAACAACTTGGTAAGATGATTATACACATACACACACACATGTATTTACACACATATCATATATGGATATATATATCTATAATTGTAAAATATCTGTCTATATAATATATATATTTACACACATACACACATATATATCTGTATTTGCAAATTATCTCCAGCTACATATTAATCATTCTCTATCTAGCCAATCCTGTAACATTTTCTGCATAACAGTGTTCAGGACTGAACACATGATTTATAGTTATTTATTTATATCTATCTCTGCCACAAAATTGTGAGTAACTTGGGGATCAAGTCTTATCCATCACTGAAATCCCTGAGACTAACAGTCGGTGGTACTGAAAAAGATGCTCAATAAGTATTTATTGAATGAATTTAAAAAATGGATAGATGAAGGATTGTATGTAGTTGCAGTTTCCACAGTGATTATAATGCATACTTCATAGCAGGCAATGAATGAATATTCATGATAGTGATGCTAATACTGTAGGCACTTATTCGCCATGTTATTCTGAGCCAGACACTAGTCTGGGCTCTAAAAATACCATAAAGCTGAATGAGATCACACAAATGTATTTTGTATTAAATTAAGGAATTCTGCCAAAGATTTCTAGAAGCAGCCATGTCTCAAGTTACCTCCTCCACAATAAACCCCCACCCATGTCCCCCAAACTTAGAGCTCTCTTCAGTACCAAGACAATGCAGGGTGTGTAACTGGGCAGAAGAAACAATGCAGTAAACAGAGTCAGTAACTAGTACAGCTATTTATGGAGACCCAAAGTCACTGCTGACACCTCTGTCAAATGCAGCAGCTTCCCTTGCTCTGACTCCTCCCCAGCTCTCCGTGTTCCTGAAACTCTCATTTGAGAAACACCTGGAAACACGTGGGCTAATCGAGCTCCAAGCAGGCCTTGGGGGAAGGCTCAGTGTAACATAAAAGGCTGGGAGAAAATAGGGTAATAAATCACAAATTTGTGACACTGTACAGTTGAGAGGGATAACTAAAGCGTGTTTGTAATTTATTTTCCTCTTTAAAAGGAAAAGAGTTACTTTTAGAGTGTCAGTACTAGATCTCTAAAAATAAGTTACTGGTTTATTTGTCACTGAAGATGTGGGCACATCAATATCCACAGGAAATTCAAGTATTCTGGTATGAGTGCCTTATAATGGAAGACAGTACAAGTCAGAACAAAGACAAATTGCTCTTCATTAGGCTTTCCAGAAAAGCAGATTCAGAGAGAGACAAACCAGGGGAAGGTAATTTCGGGTTTCAGTATTCTGATTGCTTCTTAAAGCGGTTCCGCATGTCCAGAGCCCATGTGTGGCTGCTGGAACATCATTGGTTTTATATAATTTCCCTTCCTTGCCTTTCCTCACAGGGACTTTATTAGATTTCTTTCTTCCCAAAGTGATTTTTCCACACTGTTAGCCAGTCTTCGAGATTAGTAGGAGAGGGGGGAGGGGATCCCACAAGATAAACAAACAGACTAACAAACAAGCTCAACACCACCCTGCTTTCTCCAAAGCCTGCCTGGCTGCCAGAAACTTCCCCTGGCAGGTGGCTGCAAGATAATATAATCCACTGTGAACACTTCCATTTCTAAATATGACCACAAAAGACAAATCAGTGGAAGCTGGGTTTATGTTCCTGCACATGCCCCTCCCTCCTAATGAGGAGCTCAGAAAATCAGTGAAAAACAGGAGGAATGCCAAAAGTGGAGGCATTCAGTTTTTCAGGCCATGGTCGAGATGTGGCAGACTGGTTTAATCTCCTCAGTGCCTACACAGATGCTCTACAGCTGTCATAAAGTTACCAGCTCTGAGACATATAGAGCACTTATTTTGGGGAGCATGCTCTATATTTGAAAGCACTCATGATAAAGACAGTCAGCCAGATGGCAGAAATTTAGCCACCCACCCCTGTGAAACCTCACTGTACCAGGCAACCGAGGAGGGGGAGCCCCCGGCCTTCTGTGTTCCATCCATTATTACACAACCAGGCTGAGCATTTTCCCTGTGCCCCCATCATTGTGATTGCCCCTTCCCTCACCCCTCCTGCCCTCCAAAAACAAAGTTAGATTTGGCTCACGAAATTTTCTTAAAAGCTCAAAATAAATCTTTTCTCATTTTAATGGAGCGTAAGTGCAACAAAGATGAAGCACATTCATTGATGTCATGCACCTTCTCCCCAGAGAGACTTGTTCTGCCAGAAGCTCCTTTCTCCAAGTGCAGAGTCACTGAGACCTGAACAGCGTAAGGCAGCTTCCTGGCCTTGACTTCCGCTTCTCTGGTTCCACATGACTGAGAGTCACCCACTTGCTTCTTCTCTGATTCCATGTAGCAGAGTGTCACCCACCTGCTGCTTCTCTGGTTCCACATGGCTGAGAGTCACCCACCCTGCTTTGGGAGTCGTCACTTGTAGAGCACTTCACTTGGGATTCTATCTCTGCACTAAGAGGAAGACATGGGGAATTTCCACTAAGGGTCTGAAAGTCCATGTCTTGACCATGTACATTCCATAGGCAGATCAATACTGGAAGAATTTTATTAATGATTGAAACAAAAGTGACTGATAAAACACATATGCAAATATCTTATTGAAGAACAGAGGAAAAAGTTAATCCATCTTGGAGCTGAGTTGTCAATATTTTTTATTACTTCAAAAACTTAAGGCTTGAAATACAGCTACCCTGAAAAGAAGTTTGGTTTTGTAGTGCCAAAAAATTCTGCAATTATCCCTTCAGCCACTTTATATACAGGCATATTTTTGTCCTCAAGTAGCTCCTAGTCCAATAGAGGACATAGGATATATTAATAAATCAGGGTTGTTATAATGGTGGGTTCAAGTAGGATGGGAATATAGGGAGGGCTGGTCGACTCTACCAAGTGGACTGGGCTCTTGAAAGCCTTTGAGAAGGAAGAACATTTGGACTTGACTCTGTAGCCTTTAGACAGCCAATGAGGTCTAATAAACAGGAAATAACCTAACCATACTTACGTTTTCAACAGGTAGGTGGCAGCTCTGTGGGGGACAAGTGAAAAGAGGACTGCAAAACTCAGAGCAATTTGAAGATTCATTGAGCATCTATAGAATTGCCATGGGTGAGAAGAGGCTGGGAAGACAGAAGAAGAAATTAACTGAGTTGATGTGCTGGCTGAAGGAGAGGGAATTCCAGTGACTCCAGGTGTTTGGTTTGCCTTTGAGGAAGGTGATGGCACATTCACTGAGAAGGGGGCCCATACCTTTAGACATGGAGTGTGAGATGCATGTGGACTGTATGACAGCATTCTGCAGGTAGTTGAAAATTTAGAA
Organism: Lyroderma lyra; assembly: GCA_004026885.1. NCBI lineage: Eukaryota > Metazoa > Chordata > Mammalia > Chiroptera > Megadermatidae > Lyroderma > Lyroderma lyra. Next base: position 62,893 of record PVJL010008557.1, read on the forward strand.
CAAGAGTTTGAAAATGAGGAGGATCTAGATCAGGGGTGCCCAATCTTCTGGCTTCCCTCGGCCATGTTGGAAGAAGAAAAATTGTCTTGGGCAACACATAAAATACACTAACATTAATGGAGCTGATGAGCTAAAAAAAACTGCATGAATAATTTTTATAATGTTTTAAGGAAATTTATGAACTTCTGTTGGGCCACACCCATGGTCCATGAGTCGGATAAGCTTGATTTGGGCCAAGCTTGTCCAACCTAAGGGCCACACGCAGCCTAGGATGGCTTTGAATTCAGCCCAACACAAATTTGTAAACGTTCTTAAAACATTATGAGATTTTTTTTTTTGCAGTTTTTTTGTTTGTAACGCCATTGCATGTTTCTTAAGCACAAACTTTGTAGATAACAATGGAATGAAATGGAATAATCGGAGCATATTATGTCTACAAATATCAAAGTATTATCCATAATTTGCATTATAATTGCAAACAGTTCAGCCAAAAGAAACAAAAATCCATTAAAATTAATGAATAAAATAAGAGTGAGAGGACTCTGTTGCAATGTCATGTAAAATGAATTATAACAAAGAATCCAAGTGTGTATTCTGTATTAGGCATAGTGTGATCGCACACCACATGCTCTTGCTATTTGTACTTAGGCATGGCTTCAGTTTTAGGACTTTGTGTGGCTTCCAGTGTGTTATCTTCCAAGAACAGACAGTCACATTTATGCTATCAGATGTTACGTGTACTTGTAGTGACTTGGCAAGTAAAATGCACTGATTATTGATAATATTTCAACCCGCTTTTGTAAACAGTAGGCAATTAATAATATTTAGAAGACATATAAGTATTCAGTTGATTAAAACTTGCTTTCTATTTTCCTGTTAATTTCATAATAAAAGAAAAGTTAGTTGCTTATCTATTATTATATATTTAATTCCAGCATGGCTTCCACAATATCTCAAAAGAAAACAGAACCCCACAAAAAAGAAAAATTATGAATGAAGGAACTTTGTTCAATGAAAAATGGACAGATGACTATGTCTTTGTCGAGGCAAACAGTAAGGTCTGCTTAATTTGTAGGGAATTTGTGCCAGTTTCAAAAGACTATAATTTGAAAAAGCATTATAGGCAAAAACATGCTGCCAAGTTCAGTACATATCAAGAAATGTGTCATAAGGACAAAATAGCGAAATGAGAAAATGTCTTCTCAACAAAATTTTTAATAAAGTCAACTCCAATGGACTATATTGTAAAAGCTAGTATGTGGTAGTAAATTTAATAGCAAAAAATATCAAAACCATTAAGCAATGTATGGAAGGCATTGCAGATATAATTCACCCTACCTTTAATAAAGAAAAATAGGGTATTTCTTTTTTTTAATTCATTTTTATTGTTAGACTTATTGGGGTGACATCTGTTAGCAAGGATTACATAGGTTTCAGGCATACAATTCTACAGTGCATTGTCAACTTGATGTATAATAAGTTCACCACCTAATGTGAGTTCTCTTTCCATCACCTTATATTTAGCTTCCCCCACTCCTCTCCCACCTCCTCCCCTTTCTCCTCTTCCTATCCCCCTCATCCCCAAATAACATTAAACTACTGATTATGTCCATGGGTTATTTGTTTGTTTGTTCATTTCTTTTTTCTTTGTTGCTTACAGTTTTTATATTTCGCATATAAGTGATGTCATGCAGTTCTTTGTTTTTTCTGTCTGGCTTATTTCACTAAGCATGATGATCTCCAGCTCCATCCATTTTGTTGCAAATGGCAATATTTCATCTTTTCTTACAGCTGAGTAATATTCCATTGTGTATATGTACCACAGCTTCTTTATCCAGTCATCTGTCGCAGGGAACTTTGGTTGTTTCCATGTTTTGGCCACTGTGAACAGCGCTACAATGAACATTGGGGTACATAAGTCTTTGCGGACAAAGGTTTTCAAGTCTTTTGGGTAGATCCCCAGAAGGGGGATTGCTGGGTCAAATGGTAGCTCCATTCCCAATTTTCTGAGGAACCTCCACACTGCCTTCCACAGTGGTTGTACCAGTTTGCACTCCCACCAGCAGTGTACAAGAGTTCCTTTTTCTCCACATCCTCTCCAGCACTTGTTATTCCTTGTCTTGTTGATAATAGCCATTCTCACAAGTGTGAGGTGGTATCTCATTGTGGTTTTGATTTGCATTTCCCTGATAGCTAATGAGGATGAGCATTTTTTCATATGTCTGCTGGCCATTTGTATTTCTTCATGGGAAAAGTGTCTGTTTAGTTCTTCTGCCCACTTTTCAATTGGGCTTTTTGGTATTTTTTGTTTTTAAGTCTTATTAGTTCTTTATATATTTTAGATATTAGACCCTTATCTGATGCATTATTTGCAAATATTTTCTCCCATTCAGTTGGCTGTCTCTTTGCCTTGTTGATGGTTTGTTTTGCTGTGCAGAAGCTTTTTAGTTTGATATAATCCCATTCATTTATTTTTGCTTTTACTTCCCTTGCCTTTGAGGACTGGTTCATGAAGTTTTCCTTGAGTCCTAGGTCTATAAGTTTAGTACCAATGTCTTCTTCTATACAGTTTATTGTTGCAGGTCTTATATGAAGGTCTTTAATCCATTTCGAGTTAATTTTTGTATATGGAGAGAGTTCATAGCTCAGGTTCATTCTTTTGCATATGTTGTTCCAGTTTTCCCAGCAACACCTACTAAAGAGGCTATCTTTTCCCCATTGTATGTTTTTTGCTCCTTTAT
>PVJL010008558.1:0-65548 GCA_004026885.1 Lyroderma lyra
GTCCTTGGGGAATGGGTGCTGGAGCTGTACACCCGTGGGCCATGCTTTGAGAAGCAAGGATCTAGACCAGCGCTTTCTAGAATTCCTGTGATGATGGAAATGCTCTCCCAGGGTCCCATGTGGCAGGCATTAGCCCTGTGGGAGACTGAGGGGTCTGGGAGCCCCTCAACAGGGTTCATGAGCACATGAAATGAGGGACTAAATTTGTGACTTTATTGAATTTAAATAGCCACATGTGACTAATGGCTACCATATTGGACATGGTGGTCTACGGAAGGGGACCTGTTTACATCAGCTGTCTACAGCAGGGTGATGGAGCTGATGGTCTCAACTTCCATCCTCAAGACTGCAACACAGCTGGGAACTACAAGAAGAGTCAGATGGTCTACATTCCACATTCCACAGTATCTATTGCCCCCAGAGCTGAGGTGATGTGATTCGACCCTACACAGCTCTGTTTGCTCAGGAAGATACTCTCTGGTCTAGAAAGTTCCCCCAGCCCCTAAGTCGGAGGCAGAAGGGCCTATTGACAATCCTTCAGATGGGGCCAGCCTCTCCTTCAGACTCACTGAAGGTCTGGCCCAATGAGCCCTAAGGACATGTTGGCCCCATTTGTTGACACCTTCTCCCATAGGATCTCAATCATCTCCTACCACTCCATCCAACAACAAAAAAAAAAAAAAAAAAAAAAAAGGGTCAAAACAGTGAGTGGATGTGGGTGCTCTGACATGTGAAATCCTCAAGGGTCGTCCTGGAGCTAGGTACTCCATCCTTTTCTGCCCACACAGAAAATTTATATAAGCACGCTGCTTTAAGTCCTTCCACTGTGTAACTGGTCATCATTGTGTTTTGGGTCTTGTTTTGGTCACTGTCTCCAGGCCACTGGACCCAGTAAGTGTAGTTCTGAGTGTTTGGGCCATCAGGGGCCTCCCAGTTCAGGGTGATAGAGCTGTTGGTCTGCATCTCCCCCCTCAGGTTTTTTTTTTTTTTTTGTATATATGCTATACACACATTTATTTACAGTTAAGAATATGCTTCTTAGAAGCCTTTAAATAGCATATTAGGCAATGCACAAGGAATAATCCATTTAATTTTCAGTAACATAGATAAATGCCCCCTCAGGTTTCTGATGGGGTTGGGGACTGAAAATCAGGACAGGAGGGGAAGTCAGCTGTGGTTTCTGGTTCCCACATTTTCAAGCTTTCCTTCAGCACTGGACTCAGTAGGCATGGGGCAGGTGGCTACACCCTAGATTCCAATATGGCAGCTGTGAGTTCTGTGTGGTTACTGAGCCCTGGAAGTATGGCTTGTTCTGAAGTGTGCTGTGAGTATAAAATCCACACCAAGTTTCAAAGAACTGGTATGAAATTAAGCATGTAGGACATGTACTTGGTCCTTTTCTGTAGTAATTGCATGTCAAAATCATCAAATTCTGGCTCTAGTGGGCTAAATAAAAATATCTTTTTTGGCTCTTGAGTCATTTTCCTGCTTGAGCCCGCTCCTACCTCTTTGGAGTGTACTTTCTCTTCAATAAACTATCTCTTCGTTTCACCTCTATTAAAAAAATATATTTTTTATAATAAATTTCTCCTGCTTTTTTTTTACTTATGTTAATGTGGTTGATAGAAAATTTGAATTTACACGTGTGGTTTCCATTATATTTCTATTGGTTGACAGAACCTGCTGTATTCTTGTGTGGGTACTCAAGCACTGCCAGCCAACTCCCATTAAAAAGCTGTCGCTCGCCTGTGGTGGCTTTCAGGGTCTCCTGGGAACTGTTCATTCCACCTTCACCCACATGAAAAATTCATACAAAGACCCAGCATCAAGTCCGTTCACTGTGAAACTGATGTCTGTTGTACTTTGGGTCCCATTTTTGTCACCCTGTCCAGTCCACTGGACCCAGTAGGTACAGTTTTGTGGGTTCAGGCCCTCAGGGGCCTCCCAGCTCAGGGTGATGGAGCTGTTGGTCCAGACTTTCACACTCAGTTTCCAGACAGGTTTGGGGTCTGAGAATTGGGAAAGAGGGTCTGATGTGAGCTGAAAGCAGATCATTACTGTCCCTTCCACTATCCCCAACTCTTGCCCTGAGTCCAGAAAGATCACTCCCATCAGCTTCTTTCATGGATCGCTTGTGTCCTCCATGGAACCCACCCTCACCCCACCCAGAAGCTCATAGGAATTAAGGTGCAGCCTCTTTGTGTGAGCAATGAATTCAGCAGGGGTCACTCACCAGCTGCCCTGGCCCCTGTCCAGCAGCACAAACCCTGGGGAGAGCGCAGAGGGGTAGAATCAGACACAGACACAGGTGAGACTGTGGCTAGCACCCTCCCGTCCTCTGCCCCCACCGAGTCACTACTGCCTAAAGGAGGGGAGGGACAATACGTGTTGTCTCCTCCCCCAGGCTGAGCTCTGACAAAGGTCACTCCAACATCAGGCAGTCCTTTCTGGGTGTATGTGGGGGCGGTGCGGAGAGTGCAGAGTGCCAGGCACCCAGGAGCTGGTCTTGGCTCCACTGATAAGGCCGAGATAAATTTAATGGTTTCACTTCCCGAAAAGCATAGCCTTGGAAGACTAGGGACAGAAAAGTAATAAACAAACTGGGAACAGGGAAGAGATTGAGGCTAGGGACCTGAGGCCCGACACCCTGGTCTGAGGGATTAGGGGCTGGGGGTCTGGACTCCTGGGTCTGAGGGAGAAGGGGCTGGGGGCCTGAACTCCTAGTCTAGTCTGAGGCAGGAGGCTGGGGGGCCAGGCTGCTCTCTTAGCTAATCAGAGTTTATTCTCACCCCAGACACTACAATTATCTAAGAGCCTAGATGTAAGACTCCTAGACAATCTCCCCAAATGTAGACACCCGCTTCCTTCTCCCAAGAATCATCAGCCCTTACTCCCTCAGGACTCGTTTAGGAATCCCAGTTCCCCCATCTCTCAGAACCAGGAGTTGCCTCCCTCCAGTCCCTCCCTGAGACCCCACTCCACCCAGTCAGGAGCACTCACCAGCAACACCAGGTTCCCCCAGATCCTGAGGCCTCCACCAGGATTGGTCATGTCCACAGACACTGTAAGGGACCCAGCTATCCCAGCCCTGGACCTTCCACCTGCTGGACTTTAAATGGAAGAATTTCCCCTTTCCCAGCCCTAAGGTGAGGCCACACAGGTCAGGTTGAGAAGGGAGGAGGAGGAAGTGGAGGCTCCAGTGTGAAAGCTCCCAGCCCCACCCCATCCTACTGCCTCTGTCCTGGCCTCTGGGCCCTCCTGCTCCCTCTGGCCACCGGGTCTCCCCTCCAGCTCCCACCTCGCCTCCTTCATCCCAAGGAAAATGCTGGGGTAAGGTGCTCTGTTCCCCACTGGTGTGTAAATAAACACAACACAGGTCCCAGATGATCTCTCCTAAGCTTTACTCCAGCTACACAGAAGTTCTTAAGGTAATTTTTGTAGGTGCCCCACCAGGGTCTTTGCACTTGCTGTTCCCTCTGTCTGGCCAGTTCTTGCCTACCACTCCTTTTACTTCTTCTGGTTGACCCCACATCCAGTTGACCACTCCCTCCTTTGTGAGCTTACCTAAGCAAATCTCTTATTATTATATTCAAAACATTGCATGTGGTTATGTCTGTATGTCCCTTCTTTTGAGGGGAGAGACAACTTTCTTCCTCTCAGCAGCCACAGGGCCAACTTGACACCTGGGCACTGGTGACGTATCACTGACCAGATGTGTCAAGTTCATTCATTCCTACTTGTTCTAATTTGGGATTAGATCTTCCTTAATCTCATGCTGGTGATTCAGCCCAGACTCACTCTTCCATCCATCTCAGCCTTGGTTTACTTATTCCCAGTCACACTGTGGGAGCCAGAATTTAAGAATCCAGAAAGTAACAGGAGCCTGCCTCACCATGTTGTGGGAGGACTCAGGTGTCCTGGCTCCCTTGTATCACTGACTGAAGCAAGAAATGAAGTAGAACTTGGGGGAGCCTGGGGAAGAGAGATTCCTGGTGGCATCAAGGATCCCCAGCTCAGTTCCCAAAGCTGTCATCATTCCCAGAGGTCCTTGGCAAAGCCACAGTTGCTTTTATCTTTTTTCCTAGTGTCATCCGCAATATTGCCCTTTGAATACCTGGAGGAGATTGGCAGACTTCACTGGGCATTAGGGAAAAAAAATGAGAATTTCTTCTCTTATCCTCCAAAAGCAGAACCTGCCTGCCCCACCATTTAGTTCAAGTCTGTTCCGAGTAGCAAAAGTAGACTTTCTCTAAGTCCTATCATGTTTAAGGATTCTTTTAACTACATCTTCACTAGGGGAGGGGCAACCAGAACTCAAAGTCTCTGCATTTAGTTATCATCCTTCCAATTCTGCCATCCACCCCACAAACCTTAGACAACCACAGTTCTACTTCTGTCTCCTACCTATTGCTGATGTTTTCTATAAATGGAATCCTATAATAATGGTCTTTTGGAACTGGCAGCTCGCTCTCACTGTAATGTTTTCAAGGTTCACATACTGTGGAATATGTGACAGGACTTTAATCCTTTTCATGACCAAGTAATATTCCACAGACCCATGTTTTTAAGGGTCTATAACTAACAGGAAGTGATTAGTTCTCTGCAGGAATGGACTCTAGTGAAGCCAAGGACTGCCAAATATTGCCAGCAGACCACCAGAAGAAGCTGGGGGAGAGGTGAGGAGCAGATTCGTCCTCACAAGTCTTAGAAGGAATCAACCCTGCTGACACCCTGACCTTGGACTTCTGGCTTCAGAAGTACCCTGGATGTAATAACAAGAGACAAAACAAAACAAAATAAAACAAAGCAAAACCTGGTGTTCAGTCACATGGAGGCTGAAATGTGGCTCTTTTAGCACTTTTCAGGAGAGATTGTTCTGGGGGCACCCTTCAGTAGGGGAAAGGAGAAGGCACTCACGTCATTACATCCCATTTAGTCTGTCATGAGCCTCTCACTATTCACAGCAAGCAGGGCAATGGGGACCTGGGCAGAGTAGCAGGTGGCCATGACCACCAGGTGGGCATGGGGCAGGGACCAAATGAAGGCATCCCAGACCATTTACAACATCTGAGATTATGAAGAGCTGAGTGCCCCATCCGTAACAGCTGCTCCTACCTAGGCCATGCCATAGTATTCATGTTTCATCTGGCTCAAAGCTTTCCTCTGTGGTGAGGAGGGTGGGGCAGGGACTAAGAAACAGGGGTGGGCTCTGGGGAGTCTCTAAAAGCACATTATGGATGTAGACATCTTCTCTTTGCTGTAAGAGTTCCTTGAAGCACACCACAGATATAAAAATCTCCCTTCTGCTATGAGTCCCTTAAAACACATCATAGATGTATTATGTCAAGCAGGGTTTGGGGGACAGCTCTGACCACTTCATGTCATCAGATGCAGACCCTGAGCCCCAGAGAGGAGCAGTGGGTTGTCAAGGTCACAGCTAGGACAAGGGCGACCCTTAGGTTTTCTTCCCAGTACTATATTCTCACCCCATTGCTGTAGTCCCCTCATCTTTGAGTCTCTTCACTTCCTCATCCCTCTCCTCTTCCGACACTGTTATGTGACTGTAGTGGATTGAACTGTTGTCCCCCAAAGAAAGGTTTACAAGTCCTAAACCCTGGTCTCTGTTTCTTAGAAATAGGGTCCTTGGTGACTTAATTAAGGATCTCAACATGAGATCCTGGATTTAGGGTGGGCCCTAAATCCAATGACTGATGTCCTTGGGAGAGGAGACACAGAAGAAGAAGGCCATGTGAAAATGGACAGGGACACAAGAGATGGCTGGGGCCACCTGAAGCAGGAAGAGGCAGGAAGGGCCCTCTCCTAGAGCGCTGGAGGGAGTGCAGCCCTGCTGACACCTTGACTTTGGACTTCTGGCCTCCAGCACTGTGAGACTAAATTAATGTTTTAAGTCACTCGGTTTGTGGTAATTTGTGACAGCAGCTCTAGGAAGCTAACACATGGACCAAAGTCTCCTCCTGGCCTCCTATCTGTAAAACCATCTCTGCAATGGGCATGAATCTCACTGCCATCAAAGCCCTTCAGGGGGATTCCATGTCCCATAAGCCCTGTGCCCCAGGCCTGGTCACAAAGAGCATGCTGTGCATATACTTAACAATACTGCATTGCACATATAAAAAATTGTGTTCCAAAGATGGATCTCAGCAAATGTCCATACCACAAGAATTTTATTTTATTTTAAATTTATTTTTATTTTTTTATATGTGAGTGGTTCCCTGGCTGGGAATCGAACCCAGGCCGCAGCGTTGACAGCGCTGAAGCTTTAGCCACTACACCACCAGGGAACTCCACCACAAGAATTTTAAAGTCAATGCACACCACTATAAATGTACTTCATGTCACTGAATCGTATACTTTATTTTGTTGGAGGTAAAAAAAAAAAAAAACACTTTAAAAAAACTTTTGATGTCAGCATGATCATCCCTCCCCCAATGCCTCCCCAAATAAAGGAGATGTTGTTTCAAGATCAGCTTTACTCAGGCAACAAAAAAATAGATTAGGGCCAGAAGGAAAAGTAGGCTCCCACAGAAAGCTGCCTGGGTCACAGCAGCAGGGGCGGGGGTGGGGGCCTGGGGAGGGCCCAGCAGGAGGTCTGGAACCTGGAATCAGAACTGAGGAAGTGTTTGGAAATTGGCGTGGATTCAAATTTTGCAAATGGTTCCCACCCATGTCCCGAGGGCCAGGTACCTGCAGATGAGAGTTTGGGAATCTGGGAGCCTGGCTCCTGCCCCCCAGGGCATTTCTCCCTGCTGGACCTATCTGGGAATTCCAGATCCTTGCAGGATAGTAAGGGGCAGAGCCTGCCTGTCTGGGCCCCTAGTTAGCTGATTTTGAGCCTCGGGCTCTGGAAGGCAGACAGGGAAATGAGGAACTGAGCAGCATAGTAGGTGGTCATGACCACCAGGCGGGAGTGGGGCAGGGGGTGGATGAAGGTGTTACAGGCCAGCACAGTATCCGAGATGGTGAAGAGCAGGGCACCCCAGCAGGCACTCCCACCCCTGGCCAGGCCACGCCACAGCATGGTGGCCAGGACCAGGATATAGGCTGTCAGGGGCAGGACCATGTCGGGTGAGAGGTGCAGCAGCAGGAGGCCGCTGAATGGGAGAGAGGTCAGGACCACCGGCAACAGGAGGCCTGGCTGCAGGGGTGTGAGGCCAAAGGCCCAGATGTAGAGCAGATGGGCGCTGGTGAAGGCAACCACACCTGGAAGACATAGGTCAGGGTGCCTGGTAAGGCCTTCCCTTCATTACTGCCCAGAGCCTGAGGGACAGGACTGCCCCCAAGCAGCAGCTCCCACCCTCACACTGTCAACTCACCTCCTTGGTGGCCTCACCTCCCCTGCCCTTGGGCCACATGGCCTCCACCCTTACTCTCCTCAGAGACTGTCCTAAGACTCCCCTCCCCATTCTGCTTCCCACTTGCTCCGCCCCGGGTCTGTCTGCACATACACACACTAGGCACACTCCCACCTCTGGACCTCTGGACTTGCTGGCCTTTCTGCCTGGACTGTCCTCCCTATGCCCCCCTCCAAGACATCGCCTTCTCAACAAGGCTGTCCTCAACCAGGCTACTCAAGACTGAAACACCTCGTTTGTTTCCTCCATGCCTGCCACTCACACTTTGTAAGATAGCTGCCTAGCCTGAATGGACCGAGCTCCATGAAGACAGGGGTATGGGTGGGTATTGGTCACTGCCATACCCCAGCGCCTTTAACCACCACTTGGCTCACAGCAGATTTTACAAAGAAGTCACCCCAAACCCCAAACTCCTCAGCTTGGGAATCTGAAAGGGACAACGCAGTCCTACTCCTTTCGCCTACCGTAGAGGAAGGCCTCAGGCCAGATGAGAAAGACGTCCCCACAGGCCGAGAACAACAGGGCTCCTTGCAGGAGAGAGCTGTAGGCCCCGCCAGAGCGCGTCCGCAGGAATCCTGCCAGGCACAGCACAGGCAGGCACTTGACCAGGGCGCCAACCCTGGATGGTGGGTCCTCAGGGATCCAGAGGAGGAAGTAGGCGGCACAGGTGAGGAAGAAGGGGCTCAGATATCTGCCCAAATGCAGCTGGTTCGAGATGAGGGGACCACTGAGCCACTGGAGCTCAGTCCCACCCCAGCCCCTGGGATGAGGCTCCAGAACCCACTTGACCCCAGCCTTTGGAGGTCAGGCCCCACCTAACCAAGACCCAAGACATTTTTTTGTTGTTGTTGGTTCCCTGAGCGGGAATTGAACTCAGGCTGCAGCTGTGAGAGCGCCGAAGCCTAGCCACTACACCACGAGGGAACCCCCCCTGCCAAGACTCAAGTCTTGAGGCTTTCATCCCACCCACAACCAGGGTCTCCAGGACACCCAACCCCACAGAACCCAGCCTCCTGGAAGGTCAAGGCACCCCAATTCCTCCAGGATGTTCGAGTCCCCAGGAGCCCAGGCCCAGCCACCCTCCCACTCAGGGACTCTCACTTGGGCTGAGAAGTGAGGATTTCGGGGTAGCCTCTCTTTCCGGGTGTCCATGTTGGTCTGTGACCCCCCTGAGGCCTGTATGTGGGCACGGATGGCTTTGGGGTAAAGGAGACTGTGTGTAGTTACACGTTAACCCGAGGAGTGTCCTGTGGACTCTGGGACTGATAACGGCTCAGGGAGATGCTGCCCCCACCCGGGATGGCCCTGCCTGGAACCTACTGATAAGGTGCCCATCAGGACGCAGGAGTCCCTCCTCCATCCCCCTGGTACCTAGTTTCCTCCCCTTCTGCCTGGGAGGCCGTGGGTGCAAATATTCATCCTATAGTCCTGGCCCAGCCAGTCAACGCCCTCCCCTTCACAGGGAAGGGGGACCATCATCTTGAGTCTGTCACTGGATCACCCTGCCAGAGCAAGGGACAGGACAAATTCCCTCTGCCCCTCACCACCTGGGGACTCCAAGGTCACCCAGGGGTCCCTCCTGCACTTGGGCCTCTGGAGAGTTCCTTCACGGTGGAATCTCACACCACCCTGCACCACCCCCAGTGGCCCTCACCACAAACACTTCCTGATCAAACACCAGTAATGAGTTGTCTGTCACCATCAACCTGTGGCATACAACTCTGGATGTCACCAGAACAAAGGCTGGTGTGATAAATGCTCTTGGTCTAGTCTTTAACTTACCCTCTAGAAGGCATGGACCTACTGGGCACCGACCAGCCTGTCTCGCTTCTTTGGCCGCCCCAAACTACCCACTGCTCCACCAGACAGTAGGTGGCTCAAGGGGATGTAGTTTCTGCAAGGTCCCTCCTTGTCCAGAGCAGGTGAAAGGTGAGCAGTGTACATGTGGGGTTTGTGAAGCTAAGGGAACCCCAGGAGACAGGTCTCGAGACCAGGTTCCAGACAAGGCTGAGCAATGCCCAGATCCTCCTTCTAGGAAACTACTTGGTCTAAGCAGAAGTCACTTCCCCAGCAGAACATGGAAGTTTAGGAGCCTAGTTCCACATTCTTGAGAGTCACAACCCAGAGGCTGAAGGAGGTACAAGGGACAGGTCAGGCTCCCCAATCCCATGTCTCAGAACTGAAGGTCTGAGCAGCAGGAGTCTTAAACTGTCTTTCTTTATTTATATTTGCAATATGAAATAGAAGCTCAGCACAAACACACACACACACACTCACGCCAGCCTGGGGAGAGGGAGCTGGGACAAGGTCACTTGGCAGCTGGGCTGGATCCCAAGACCTTTGGGCATGGGAGGGAAATCCCAGCCATACACTCACCAACCCCCCACCCTGGGGTCCATGGGAGGTGCAGGGGTCTCATGAATGTGTCAGGGTCTCATGGGAATGTCACCAGGGAGGCCCCCTTGGACCAAGATCCCCAGCCCCCAGGCTAGGTGGAGGGTCCTTTAGCTCCCAGCCTGGGGGAAAGTGCAGGTCCAGGGCAAGGGGGTGGGCAAAGGCATGGCCCCCCACTTGGGCCCTCCCCTCCAGGCCGACCTGAGCTGAAAGGCCAAGTATGGGTGTAGGCGCCTGCCCCAAGGGGGCATGGTGGGAGGAGAGAGTATGGACAGTGCCTCTGGGAACATTAAAGCAGTCCCCGCTGGGACAGGGTGAAAGTCCACCCCGCACCCTGCCCTGGGGCCTGGCTTCCTTCTGGCTATGCTCCAACCCAATCTCTCTTCCCTCAATATATATATATACACACACATATATATATATACACACACATATATATGTATATATATACACGCACATATATATATATATATATATATATAATATAATATAATATAGGTCTTTCCTTGCTCTCTACTCAAGTCTATATCTTTATTCTAGGAGACAAAACTCCATCATTTCTTCTCAGTGCAAATGGGGGGGGGGGGAACCTGTCTCCCTGCCACCAGCCTCCTGGGAGTTCAGAGAACAGAATGTGGGGGTGAGGATGGGGTGATGGGGCAACGGGCCACCATAGGATTTGTCCTGCCCCCGCCAGGGCAGGTCCATGTACAGGATGAGGATTCGGCTGCCACCACTGGGACGAGGCAGTTACCTGGGAACCGAGAGGGATATCCAAGTGAGGAGCCCACTCAGACCCACCCACTGACCCCACTCACAGCACCCTGGCCTCTGCCACTCACTGAGAGCCTAGGGATGCTGGCCTTCCCGGGGCAGAGTTGCTGGGCACTGGAGGCAGCTGGAGGGCCTGGGCACTATCACGAGAGAGAAACATGAGAGGCCAGTACCCCCCACAACCTCCCAACAGCTGTGAGGCCACACCATGCTCACCTCTGGCTTTGGGGGAGCCCCAAGGGCTCTGGGCTCTTCTCCCCCTCCATGGTCTGGGGGGGTTGGTGGGCCCCAGGAGCTGGGACAGAGGTAGTAGGGTCTCTGGTTGCACTGTGGGGGTTCAGTGGGGTTACCATCACTGCTGCCCTACTGGATGCTCTTGCCCTCAGCCATTTGTATGAACAGGGACGGAGGGCAAAGCCCAGGGCCTCACATCCAAGGACCCTGGGAGCCGTCCCAAGCAGGAGCTCACGGTCAGCTGGGACATGACCTCCACATACTCCTGGCCCTTCTGGAAGCTTCCCTCCTGCCCACTGTGGCTGGGCTGGGGGCCTTGGGCTCCAGGATCCTGTATGGCACCCAGGCATGGGCAAAGGCATAGCCCTGGGGGTCCTACAAGAGCTGCTCGAACAGCTCTGGGGCAGAGACAACCCAAGGGCCAGGCTCTATTCACCTCCCGCACACAGACTCCCAGAAGCTGCTTCCCAGCCAGTCACCTGTCCAAGGACTTGGGGGCAGAGCTTGTCCCTCTGAGGGTGGCCTGGAGGTCCCCGACGCTGACCAAGGCCTGACAGGAGGCTATGCAGAGGAGAGATGTCCATAAGACTTGACAAACTCCTCCAGACTGGAAGAGCATGCACAGCCAGGGGATAGTAAGGGGAGGGCTGTGAGGCACAGTGGGTGGTGTTAGGTGGATAGTGGGCAGGGGCTTACCCGAGGGCTCCACTACTTTGCCACCATCTGTGGTTTCCTGAGGTGCTGAGGGGGGTGTGGTGGGGTCCTGAGACCTGGGAGGCAAGAGAAACAGCCCAAGTGGGCAGCTCGTGTTGGCCCTGGAGCCTAAGGGAACCAGGACCCAAGTCCTGTCTCCTGGCCCCACCTCCTGGCCTCACCTGAGCTGCAGGGCGTCGGGGGTTGCAGGCCCAGCCGGGCTTGGGGCAGGGAGGTGCTGGGGCTCGCCAAGGGGCCCCTGTGGGATAGGGGCCCCAAAGCATGGCTCCTTGTCCCCAGAGTCTTGGGGGCCGGTTGGGGAATTTGTAGGCACTGGGTCAAAGGTGGCTGTCCAGCTGGGGCCTGGGGTGGGGGCAGGAGTAAGCACGGCAGGCAGATACCCATGTGCCCCTAACCACACCCTCCTGCGTGTTTACCCACCCTGAGGCTGTGGGCTGGGGCTGGGGTAAGAGGAGGGCCCGGCCCCTCCACGGGTCACCCGGCTGTCCTCCTCATCGTCATCCTCATTGTCCTCGTCGTCGTCGTCGACGTCGTCGTCCTCCTCCTCCTCCTCACTGTCTGTGCTGCCTCCACTCCTGCTCCCCAGAAACCAGCTATCAGCTGCTATGCTGGGACAGGGGCAGAGTGAGAAGCTGCCCTGTCCCTACCCCATGACCCCCTAGGGAGCAGTTTGTGAAGGAATCAACAGATGATGAAAAAGGACTGGTGGGAAGACACAGTGGGAAAGCCCCAGGGTATATCCTGGGCCCAGGGTTTACCAAGATGTCCAGAGAGCGTCTCATGATGAGCAGACGTGGGGGGGGGGGCATGAGACCCCAGTGGAGAGCACCACCACCACCATCAAGGGCAGAAAGGCCCTACCTGTCTCCCTCGGAGACCTTCCCAGTGCCTGAACTGCCCTCTCAGGGAGGGTGACTTGATGCTCTTTCCCCAACTACAAATTCAGGGAGACTTTTGTCACCACTATATCCCAACTGAGAGCAACACCGACACACAAAGCTGCTCTAAAGACACTGCTGAGGAGTTCCCTGATGGTGTAGTGGCTTAAGGCTTCGGCGTTGGCGCTGTCGGCGCTGCGGCCTGGGTTCGATTCCCAGTCAGGGAGCTACCCACATACCAAAAAGCAAAAAAAAAAAAAAAAAAAAATTAAAAAAATTAAAAAATAAATTAAAAAATAAAAACACTGCTGAGTGTTGACCAACATGTGACTTGAGACAGTGCACGAAGTCCTAATGGCCTACAAATCCACAAATGGGAGAAGTCTGAGCAAAAGCTGAAGGCACCCACCATCTTCACAGTGGGAAGAAATACATGTGCTATCCCGGAAAATAAACTAAGACACTGAACTAACAGGGAACAGAGGGGACCTTCCCAAACCCATGTGCCACCACCACTAACACCGCACTCTGGTGGAGAATCAATGTTCACTGTTGGAACAGGTGAAAGTAAAAAAGACTTAAATACATGGAAACACATCCCATGTTCATGAACCAGGAGATGGAATACTGCTCAACAGCATACTCCCTAACCTGACCTAGAGGTTCAAGGCCATCCCTCGTACAATCCCAGCTGGCTCCTTTACTGAAATTGACAAGCTGATCCTAAAATTCCCATGGAATCTCAGGGGGACCCCAAATAGCCAACACAAGCTTAAACAAAGTGGCAGGACTCACTCTTCCCAATTTCAAAATTTACTATAACACAACAATGATCAAGCCCATGTAGTCCTGGCATAAAGACAGATGTCCGGACTAATGAACCAGAAGAGAGAGGAAATCCCCCACAAATGACTGCTGACAAGACCATTCAGTGGAAAAAGCAGAGTTCCTTCCACAAATGATGCTGGAACAGTGGCATTCCCACATGCCAAAGAATGAAACTGAACCCTGCCTCACATCATGTACAAAAAAGTTATTAGCTCAGAATGAATCAAAACTTAAATGTTAAGAGCTAACACTATAAACTCTTAGAAGAAAACACACAGGTGAATCACAACCTTGGATCTGGCAATGAAATACACAAGTGCAATGAACACCCACAGCACACAACGGCACACCCGCAGATGGCAAGGGAACACACCCACACCTACCAGAAGGATGGACATCAAAACTGAAGAGGCAAAACTGATCTATGGGGCAAGATGTCAGGACAGCATCACCCTCAGGAGGGTGGACAGTGGTTGGTACTGGGGTACAGGGATGGTTCCACTCCCTCATCTGGCAAATGGATGTTTATGTGGCTGTATACTCGGTTCTTATACTCGTGTGCATGCTTGATATATGTCAATTAAAAAGTTAAAACACTCTAATTCTCAGATTTGAAGCCACAGAGACAAAGGCCCAAAGATGGGGACCCTGAGTTGTTTATGCTGGCAAAGCTATGTGGCATGAATCCATTCAGGCAGTGATTCTGGGACCAGCCAGTACTGGAGAAAAATAGCTTTTCACATTGGTACAAGGAGCTGGTCACAACTTATTGACATTCAGCCTGAGAGGGAGAGACAATCATCATCTCTTATTTTACTGAAATTGGGGGAAAGAGAAGCTAATGGGACCATCGTACTGCCTTCTGGGGAACATCTGCGTAACGGTTAACACCAGGAGAGCAGAATGAAGGGTGGAGGGGTGGTACTGACTCCAGACACACCTGGACCAAGCCATACCTAAAGGAGCCACCTAGATTTCTGGCAACACAGAAGCCGTTACCCACTCCTTTTGTAGTTTAACTCACCTGAACTGTGTTTCTATACTCAAAATTGAAAATGTCTCAACTAATCCACATAGTGCATTCTCTATTTCTCATTCACTCAAGCTGGTGAAAACCACTTCATGTGGGCCCTGCAGCCCTGCTGTGCTAGGGAGCCTGGAAAAGGAAGCAGGAGGGGGACTTACCGCACACCTGGGGGCTGGCCCAGACGGGATCCCCTGGCCAGCTGGCTGCCCTGCCAGGCACCGTCTTCCCCATCAGATTCTCCAGAGCCTTGGCCCTCTTCCTCCTCATCATCTTCCTCGTCATCATCAAACTGCTGGATCCGGTCCTTGTAGCATATCTCAAGCAGGTTGGCGTTGGGCTGCAGGGTCCAGGGGAGAGGGGGTGGGTTGGCCTGTACTGCTCGAAGCTCCCAACCACTACCAGAGGATAGGGCAGCACTCACGTTCTCATCGTCAGCATTGAGGGAGAAGGTGATGTTGGCTGTCTTGTCAAAAGGCGCACTAGGAGAGAAGCACAAGAGCAGTGAGGCAAAGAAAGTGGGGACCCACTGGCTAAAACTTATTGGCAACCCCAAGTTGACAGTTCCAGCACCCTGGAGTCATGAGCTCATTCACAGAGCAGTGAAGACCTGAGGTCCCATACTTGGGCCTCCTGTCTCAGCCGTTCCAGAGGTTCCAGAGATGCCTGAGTGGGCTGTATGCAACAGGAACGCCCCGCACCCTCCAGCTAGTCCCTCTAGCCACATGCAGTGTGAATCCCAACTCTGGCACCTGCTAGCAGGATGACCTAGGCAGGTCACTTAACACTTAACACCTCTGAACCTTGTTTTCTCTGTTGTGAGACAAAGGAAATAGACTCTACCCAGAAAAGTTGTTTGTGGGATTTAAGATTATGATCTGGAAGAGAGATTCACACACAGGTATGAACTCCCCCTAGTAGTGGTGTTTCAGTTTTTGCAGTCACAGCAAGAAATGAGAACTGAATGTAGGACCAGCCAGGCCTAATTTTCCTAAGGGCACAGCGAACAGAGCCCCATCTGCAGTATGTCACCAACAAGGCCAAGTTAAACATCCTCCCACATGCATTTTTGCTCAATTCTCTGAGCTTTCAGAAGGCTTCACAGAAGTGCAATTTCTGGAGTAAGGAATTAAATTCATACATTTTAAATATCAACACAAACTGCTAAACAGGATTTGTTGATTATGTTCCTACCAACAGAACAAGCAACTTTTCAACAGCCTACTTGTTTTGTTAGTGTCCTTTCCCTATTTCCTCTCCTGGGGTGTCGGTCTTCTTCCTGTTCAGTGGTGAAAATGCTGACAATCTACAGGGTCCACACTCTGCCCCACATGTTAGGGAGACTTCCTAGGTTATCTGGGAAGTTGCCTAATTAAGGAAATATTTTACTACAAAAATCAACAAAGAAATGAGGGACAACTCCTGAGTGCTGACTAGGTACCGGTATTCCTGCGCTTCCTTCCCACTGCCTCCAGTAAGGCAGGTATTCCTGCCTGCTCCCAAATGCAAAGAAACAGAGAGGAGCCTACCAAGTGTAGCACAGCTGGTTAGGTGAGCCATTACTCCACAGGGCAGCACCTTCAGCCACATTATAAATATATTCACCCATTTCCCATTCTAGAATGCTTCACGGCTTTGTTTGCTTTTGTTTATTTTTTACATTAAAAATGTTTAAACTCACTGGAATTTATCTCGACAGAAGGGTAAAAGTTTTGTCCAAAAGGGCAGCTGGTCATCCCAATGCCATTCAATGAGCAGTCTATCACCCTGCTAGGTTGGGGCCGGGGCCTCCCTTGGGCAGTGTCTTCTCCAGGTATACTCAGGCCTCTGAAACAGTGACCAGCACTGCTGAGGCCTCCTAGTGCTAGGTACTGTGCAGGCAGGGCAACAAAAACAATCTCTCATCTGTGTCCAAGGAACCTCTGTCTGGCCATTGGCACGACAGGCCACAGCTGACCCTCACAATGTGCTGCACAAGGGTGCTGACCAGTATGTGCCCGGTCTCCCCAGCTATAAAGTGGCACCCAAACTCTGAGCAGAGGGTGATCATGGGCACATAATGGGTAACACTGAGAGGTGCTTGGCGCACTGCCAGATGATGAAAATGTCAATTGACTCCATCTCAGATGTCTTCCAAATATCAAATCACAGCTGTAGCCTTTCATGCCAATCCCTCTACCCCACCCTTGGAGACCCTGTGCTTGCTCCTAAAGGGCCAGTCAGGCCCTTTTCCATCTGCTTTCTCACAATCCACCTCAGGGCATTACAGGCTCATTCTTCCAAAGTGATCTCTTCTACCCAGTGGGCACAAGGCACATCTCACTGTTCCCTGGGCACTTGTCTCAAGAGCCTGGAAAACAAGCTCCCTAAGTCCTGAGATATACAAAAGCTGTCTGGAAAAAATCCAGCCTTTGTCAATATAACCAGAACAGTTACATGGCTGGATACTTTCTGGACACTTTCTGGACATCCCTTGTACACAAGGAGACCCAGGCACAGTAGTGGAAGATCAGGTTCAGAATGAAGGCCCCTGGGCAGATGGGTGGTGCCCTCCGTGGGCCCAGGCAGCTGTTCCACTCCTCTCCCTGGCCCAGTGTCCCTTGTATTCTTTGGACACCTACCCTTCTCTTCAATGTCTGCCTGGTAGCATCAAAAGGTTGTTCATACAATTTATAAAATGTTAGTAAATTTTAATTTTTTTCTCTGACTGTAAAAGCAACAGATACCCATGGCAGAAAATTTGGAATAATAAAAGAAGAAAGTTAATGACTACAAAAGCAAAGGTGATAATGGTAAAATGTGGTTGCATAACAAATATAAGCAAGAAGAACTGGTTACTGATAAAAAAAACTTTTGTCACACCTCTGGAGTGGAGAGAGGTGGCCCTGGCCTCTAGGGCCATCCTGCCTTTGAGAGGGCTGTCTCATTCACTCCCAGAGACCTAGGACCTCCACCTGCCTCCTGCCAGGCCCCAAAGAGGAAGGAAAGGAACCCAAGGTCGGATGCCCTCCAACTTGAGTCCAAGGGGGTGCTGGGCAGGCAGCAGGAACACCAGAGGGGACATAGGGAAAATGACAGGAGGAGCCACATGGCACACAGCCTCACACAAAAGGGCACACTCACTTCACACTTTCCTCCTGCTCCCCAAACTCCTCGTCATTAAAGCCGAAGTGGTCGATGAAGGCTGAGGTCATGCGCTGCATCTGGAAGTCCATGAAGGCCTGGGTGGTGTTGGGGGTGGGCAGCAGTCAGGCCAGTGGGCCAAGGGGAAGCCAGTGGGCCAACGGGAAGCCAGTGGGGCAGGACCCTGCAGCCCAACAGACCCACCTGTTGCAACACAGCCTCCTCAGGAAAGTTGAACTCCTTGAGCCTGTCATCCTCGTCATCGCTGGAGGAGTGCAGGTGGTGGGTGTTCACCTGGGTGGGTGGGTGTCATGGGCGTTAGGGCCTACTGGAGCCTCAGAAGAAGACTAGGGCAAGGACGGGGCTATGGGGATGGGGAGGATGCAACTAGACCAAAAGGGATGGAGTGGCAGAGGCAGGTATAGTGGGTACTCACCAGGTCCACCATGTTCTTCTTGTTGGTCTCGGCCAGGGCTCCTGACACAAAGGCCTCCCATTGCTCCTGCTGCTCACCTGGAAGCTCTGTGTTCAATGGAAGAAAATGAGAATATAAGGTACTGCTGGGCCTCCAACATGCCCACCACAAAACTGAGTCCTGGCCTCACCCTTCAGCAGCTGCCCCAGCTGCTCAGCATTGGGCCCCTTCTCCGTGTTCTGCACCAAGGCATTGGCTACTCTGGTCAGGTGGCCCATGTAGCCTTTCCGGGGGCCTCCTGTAGACCTGGACAAGAGCAGAGGCTACAGTTGCACACAGGAAGACTCATCCCCCACCTCACCCTCCCCAGGGCAGAAAGGCCAGGGAATACTCACTGCACACGGTCATTCTCCTCCCAGGATGTCAGGATGCGCTCCACCAGACGGCAGTGCTGCAGTAGCTATGGAAAGCATGAGGGCCACGTGGGGACAGGAACCAGACCAGGGTGTCACCTGCTCCAGCCAGGCCAGCCCTAGACTCATCTAACAGCAGACAAGGGAGGGACAGAGGCGGCCCCACCACTTGGGCCGCGTGTAGCACACCTTTGCACATGCGACTGCCCTTCCCCTATAATCCCTGCTCTGCTCCCCAGAAAGGTCCTTGGCCTGTCCAGCTCAATCTGAATAACACCCCAAGGACACCTTACCCTCCTCCCACTCCCAATCTGACACTCCCCATTAAACAGTTCCTCCCCGAGGCCCCAGGCTATACCCAGGGAGGTCCCCCCACCTACCATGGTGACTGCCAACCCAGGAGTCCTTCCCTCTGTCCCCCAGTACACTCACTACCTCATGAAGTCACCATATCCACTCACATCCCCGCACATCACCCTCTATTTCTCCCAGACATGACCTGAGGACGAGGCCAAATCTCCACTCCCCAGGATGTGGTCACTCACCAAGTACTGGCTGCATTACAGGCAAGGGACATACCTGGGACAGAACCCACCCTAGGGAGCTTGAGGGGGAGACCTGAGAGCCCCAACTCACGTGTTTCACCACAGGGTTTGGAGCAGGCATCTCGAGGCTGCTGTCAGAAGGGGGCCCAGTGCTCAACATGGCGCTTATACACACCTCCACTTGGGTGTGAAGAAAGTTATTGAACACATAGTGGAAGAAGAGGTCCTGAGGGGCAGGGGGGAATGCAGGCTGGCACCAAGAAGCCCCTGTCGCCGATCCCCACTCCACCCGCTGAGTACCCCTATCCCGTCCCTGACCACTACCCACCACCCCTGCCCCATCCCTGGCCCCTACCCCACTTGCTCCACCCCAACCCCTACCCTGCTCAGTACCCCAGCCCCATCCCTGACCCCGACCCCGCCTACTCAATACCCCTGCCCCATCCCCAACCACCCCACCACTCCCCTACCCAGTGCCACTGCCCCGTCTTCCCCCACCCGCCTGCCCGATAGCCCTGCCATCGCACCAGCAATGTGTTGGGCACATCTAGTGCCAGAAGCTCCTGGGTGAGGGCTGCATCATTGGCACTCAAGGCGCTGGCCAAGAGCTTGACCACGTGCAGCCGCATGTTGCCTAGTGGCGGGGCCAGGTTGCCCCATGTTGTGCACAGCGGCTCCAGCTGCAGGAATATGGGAAGTTTGGATCCCAGCCCAGTGCTGCTGGGGACCAGTGAGTGATCCTCTCTGCCACCCACCCTCTCCCTGTCCCACCTGGCCTACCTGGGGTGGCTGGAGCAAGAGCTGGTGGAAGTGGCTCAACCGAGGACGCAGGGCGTACAGGGCACCTGTGCTGGACACGGTGCTGTCCAGGGATGCCTGGGCTAGTAGCTCTAGCTGCCCATCCACACTGCTGAAGAAGTTGTTCACAGTCATGGACTCGGACCTGCAGCAGGGGCAGGATGGAAGGCAGAGTGAGCATCCAGACAACCTGTCTGCTTACGTGCATGCACACAGAGCACACCTGGAAGGGAGTGAGGAGCTGCTCCCAGTCAGGAGACAAAGGTGAGGACTGAGAGGGAAGGCAGCTAGATGGGGGCAGGCACCTGGGGACCCTGTGGTAGAGGTCCCACTGAGCTGTGGGTAGTAACCCACCCAAGGGGACCCAGATTCCAACAGCCAGCTTCAAGCTACAGGTGAGTGACTTGGCCTCAGTTTCCTTGGCTATGAGATAGAAACGGGAGGACTACTCTCCAGGTATCCTTGAAGGGGACACCACTTGTGGAGGCAATGTCCTCTAAATGAACAGAGCTTCCCAGGGAGGCCATCTCCTCACCGTGGCCTCCTGGGCTCCAACAGAGTCAGCAGCACCTGGATTCCGCTGACAAGAACAGATGGGCTCGGCTCGCCCTCCAGCATGTTACTCAGGAGCTGCTCGATTGTCTCCTGCCTGGGGGCACAGGGAGTCAGGGTGAAGGGCCTAGGACCCAGGGTCCCAAGACAACTCCCTCACTAGGAAGGGGTGCCTCCCTCCCTGGGCTGGGGTGCCACCCACAAACCCACTTTTCCAGGGTGGCCAGCAGCTGGTCAGGCTCCAGGCTGTCCTGGGCTTGGATCATCTGGTCCCGGCTCAGGCGGATGATGTCACACAGGGACTGGGACGCATTGGAATGTTGCTGGGGAGGCGGAAGGAGAGCTGAAGACACTAGCCTACCCACTGGGCCCTCCACAGCCTGGCATCAGGACCCACCCCCCATGCATTGACTACCTGTCCCTGGCCCTTAGAGATAGGAGAAGAGGATAGTGCAGACATGGACACAAGTGCTGAGGGAGGAAGTTTGAGGCACAAAACAATTAGAGGGGAGTGATGGTGGAGAGAAAAGGGAAACCAAGGAAGGCCTTCTGGAAAAGGAGACATCCCAGAGAAGCACTGAATCATTCACAGGAGCCAAAGAAGGGATAACTACCAACTAGTGAATGGATAAGCAACTGAGATCTGTGCATAAGTGAAGCATTCCTCAGCCTTAGAAAGGGACAGAGCACGGGCACACCACAACACAGATGCATACAGAACATGATGCTAAGGCAAAAAGGCCAACCACAGTGTGATTCCACACATAGAGAATGCCCAGAAGAGGCAAATCCAGAGATAGAAAGCAAACTAGTGGCTGTCAGAGGCTAAGGGACCATGTAGGGACCGGGAGTGACAGCTAATGGACCCAGGGTTTCTTTCTTGGAAAAATAAAAAAATATCCCAAAATCAATGTGATGGTTGCACGACTCTGTGAATATACTAAAAGCCACTGAACCTCATATTGCAAATGGGTGGGCTGCATGGTTCCTAATTTGTTCTCAATAAAGCTGTCACCAAGAAAGGAAACGTAAGAGAAACATGATCAGAGAGCTAAGTCTATCCCAAAAGGCAGCTTCCAGGGCCCTCCACGCAGACCGTAGCCCCATTCAGGCTATGGGCTGTACCTCAGAGCCCATCACAGGCACCCCACCACCTGGCTCACAGTAGGTGCCCTGGCCCATCTGTCACAAAAGCCAGAATGGTGATTGCCCTCCTGGGACAGGTGCTGGCTGGGCACCGGGTGCTGCCTGGACACCAGGTGCTGCCTATTTCACACCTATGGGCCAGCGGATTCCGTGAGGGACAAGCAGGGCTTGTCCAGGCACAAAATATGGAAGGAGTCACAGGCCACAGAGCCAGTGCCAGAGGGAAGGAGGGTGAGCAGTCCCAGGAAAAGCGGCAGCCAACTTCCTGGACCCTGAAAACGATCCATGTGTATAAAGCCCCTTCTGTTCTCGTGTGTCCCCATAGAGCCCCATGGGTGAATGAGGAGGGCGTGCACATTCAGTTCCCAATGCTCTGTTTTTGATCAATTCCTCTCTGAGGGCAGGAGGGGGACACTCACATTGTCATCTTTCGATGGGTGGATCTGCTCGATGAGCCTCTGGATGATCTTCTCCTCATTGAGCCACTGGGAGTGAGAAAGGAAGTGGGGCTCCTCTCACTGATCCTGCCCCAGCCCCTGCCCCCACACCTCACCCAGATCCACACTACTCACATTGACCACATCCAGCCTCAACTGGGGCCGCTCCACACACGTGAGGAGGCGCAGCAGCAGGTCCATGATGGCCGAGGTACCAATGTGCTGCAGCAGCAGGTCCACGAAGTCATCCTTCTTCCGCAGGAAGGACACAAGCTAGGGGTACCAGCACATCAGGTGGCAGGCCCTGGGACACATGCACCCACCCCAGCAAGCACCCTAGGACAGCAGTGGGCACCTGGTCTGTCTTGCGGTTGATAAGTATGCCCATGACCTTGCTGAAGAAGCTAGCCAGCAGTGGGTTGAGGCAGCTGTCGCTGTGCAGGAAGCCGTAGAGCCGGTTCAGCAGGGACTCATCCGCACCCAGGGCGTCATTGATTTGGGGCACATCTGAAGTCAGGATCTCACAGGCCACGCTGGGGTACCTGGGAAGGAGAGACAGGGGGGCTATTGTTTCCAGAAGGCCAGACAGATGCGGGGGAAGGCTGCCCGAGTCATTCTCACCTCCCCTTACCTACCTGTCAGAACTGCCCCTCCTGAGCCTGGACCCCCACCACCAAGTCTGTCCTTCTACCTCCAGCACATCCACCTGCCCATCCCCATGGCCCTGCCCCAGCCCAGGTCACCATCAAAGCCTCCCTTCTCAGTATGTCCCAAGCCTACCCTGAGTTGGTCTCCCTAAATCTCAACCTCACCCCTTGCTTCTTCTCTGTATTCTCACACAAGGGCCATCCTGCCCAGCAGGCCACACAGGGCCTGAGGTGACCTACCACAACCTGCTGGAGGTGCCCTGTGAACTAACTGTAGGGGGCCCTATGTGCCTGCTTCCTGGGTTCCTTGGGGTAGGGATCTCAGGGGCCAAGAAGGCACAGGTATCAAAATGGAGACTCCCTCAGCATCTCCCAGCTTCTATGAGCCAGAGCCCTGCCTTGGACATGCTCAAGGAAGGGGATATGCTGAGGGGAGGGATAATAGACAGGGGTCAGGAGGGAGAAGACATGGGGACAAGTATCTAACGGACAGATGGACATCAGGAGGCATGGAGGACACCCTGCTGACCTGACGAGATTCCTACTGCAAGCCAGGTCCTGCACTAACCTCACCGAACCTCCACTGTACAAAGGGCAAACTAAGGGGTAGCCCTCACCCACGCTCCATCTAGTGAGGGAAGCTAGGCAGAGGGTAGCACCAGGGGCATTGGGAGGGAGGACAGACAGGAAGAAAGCCCATGTATGGTATGGACTGTACAGGGTCCAAGAAGGGTAGTAGAGACCAGGGCAGATGAGAGCCCTCAGTTATGGAGACAATTCCAGTCACACCCCCAACAGGGCACTGCCATCCTCACCCCCAGCACACCTCAGAGCCCTGAGCACCCACGGAGTGACTGGGGGAGGTGGGGAAAGAAGGGCAGAGAGGAGAGAATTACGGCCACCTATGGCCTATGTCAACTCTGCTCACAGCTATGCATTATGCACCTGGCACCACTGGACACTGTGCTGGGCACTGGCAGACTTCTCGCCGCTCATTCTCCAAAAAGGGAAAGTTAAGAGAATGAGAGGATTACAGGTAAAAAGACACTGTCTGGAATTAGGGGACTTGCTTTAGATCACACCAGGGCCTCCAGCCCATCTCACAGGGTCATCTTGGCCGTGACACTGTGTCACACTTTGCAAAATGTCACCACTGGGGGAAACCAGGCAGTGTACAGGGAATTCTATATTCTCTCTCACAACCGCATGTGACTCTACAGTCATCTCAACAAAAATCCTATTAATTAAAACACCATTAAAAAGAAGTGGGGGTGGGGATGGGGTGTAGGTCACTGAAATAAGACTGCCCAGATGCTGCTCCCTAGGGGCCCAGTGCAGGGCCCAGGAGGCTTTGCCCTACTCGTCTCTCCACTGGACATTGCCTGCAAAATCCCAAAATAAAAATACTTCTAAAAAGCTATATTGAGACAGTTTGCGGCAAAGACTGTAAGTCTGCACCCAGTGACGGGGCCTCTCCCTGCCTCAGTTTCCTCATTCCCACATGGGAGTCAGTGATGTTAACAGGGAGTCATAACAAGGTGGAGCTTACTTGTAGCGCAGCCGCTCCTCGCCACTGGCTGGTGGCTCCTGGGTGACCCAGGCCACCATAGCCTGCAGGTGTGGTGGCTGCAGCAGGAAGTCCAGCAGCTTGCGGTTGACGACCTTGCACTCCTGCAACACGTCTTCCTCATCCAGCAGCTCGGGCAGGCTCAGGTCCTCCCGTTCCAGCAGCGTGTCCAGGTGCGAGCTTGTGTGCAGGTCAAACTTCCAAAACATGGCGCCCTATGGGCAGGGACTGTCACACACTGGCCTCACAGTAAACATCAGGCCCCACTGTCTCCCGCAGCCACCTTTATTCCTGAAGCAGGCTATGCTGCCCAACCTTTGGCTCCCAGGCCTAGAAAAGGCCCCTGGAGTGTGGAGCGAGCACAGGGCTTTTAAAAGAGAGCCCTGATGCTGTGCACTGAGTGACCATGCCCCTCCTCCCACACAAAGGCCTGTACCTACTGTCCCACACATGAGCACGGCCGGGCCAGAGCCATGCTCATCCTGGAACCTCCACCATCAAACTCTCTTCAATCTGTACTTGCTGAACAAATGCAAGTGCCTCATCATGGCCAGCACGTGGCTGCCATCCAGCCCAGCAAGTCACCACGTGGTACAGGGCGTGGGGTAGTGGCAGGCAGAAGGAAGTCTGTGCCGTTGCCTGGATACCACACACACACAAACATGCCCAACCCCCTCCCCACCTAGGACCCAGGACAGGAAGAGGGAAACGGGGGGTGGCTCCTAGAATAGCCACTGACCAGGGCCCAAAGAAACCAGGACAGACAGGGTAACCGGCTCAGCAAGGAGGACAGTTCAACTCCCACCACCTGGAGGATGGTATCCTGCCTTCAAGGCTGGCACTTGAGACCCTGCCTGCATGCCTGGCTGTGTGGCCTGGCACCCCAGGCACTGGTGCTGACCAGCATCAGAAGTATCTTAGGTGGAAACTCCAAAGGGCTGTCATCACTCCGTCCCAGTGAGTAAGCCACACCCAGGGAAATGGGGGCTCCACTGCACTGAGCAGGCTCTGGCCAGAGTGCATACTTGTCACCTGTCTCATGAAGACCACCTGGGGCAGAGACCACCATGGACAGTCTGAGGGGCTGGGCACCTCACAGGTCAACAAATGCCAGTCCCTTTCCTTTGACACCCTCTGAGTCTTCTCTGCCCCACCTCACTGCAGCCACGGAGAGCACCCCAGTCTTAGATGGAAAGCACCAGCCCAGGTAGAATTCTGACTCAGGAAGCAGCCAGCGCTGGGCCTGAGTAATGCCTGTGGGTGCAGGTGACTGGCCTTCTAAGCCTAGGTCCCTTCAACGCACAGCCACACTCCAGGTCTCTTTTCCAGCCTCCACAGGAGCCTTACTCACCTTAGCCCTACTCCCCACCCTAGGGTGACCTCCTGGCCATGACGTTCATGGAACAAGGAGCTCTAAATCCACAACAATCCTGAGGGGACTCATGTCAATTCCTAAATCCTGGCCACCACACCTGAAGGTGGAATGGAGGAACAGCCACATGCACAGGGATAGCCAGGAGGGGACAGCACCTCACAAGGTCCTATCCTACCACACACAAGGACTCGCCCCAGCCCTCCACCCCACCCCCACTTGGGCCACTTTTCTGAGGCAAATTTGAGCACCCTGTGTTCATTCCAGGCTAAAAACACCGTGATAGACTCTCCAGTCTCCACTTTCAAAGTCTCAAGGGCCTCTGCCAACTTCCCAGCTCCAGAACATGCATCCAGATCTGCCCAGCACATACACTGTCACAATAACGACACACGTGCAGTACACATGCCCTGACTGGATGCTGGAAACCGCACAGAACTTCCTCGCTAGGCTGCTCTGAGCACCAGGGGATAAAACCTAGCACAGAACCTGGCATGTGAAATGTGCTCAGAAATGTTAGCCAAAAGACACCTCTGACTGCAAACCACCTCTCACCAGGCCCTGCCCAAGGCATGAGGCTGCTACTGCTGCCAGGGTAAAGGGAACAGTGCCTACCCCATCCCCCCAGCCACACTCAGGGGCTCCCTAAACCACAATTACAAGGCGGGGTGGGTGTGGAACACCGCACAGGCTGCACCTGGGGTGGAGTGAACTACTGCTCCAAAAGGAAGCCAACCAGTGCCCCCACTCTGCAAGTGCTTGACCACTCTCCGTATGAAGGCAACCTCTATTTGCACCCAGAGCCTAGACCTCCTTGAGGAACCCTTTCACACATCCTACCTCATTTGATGACAAGTCTGCAACAGGGCCCATGCCACAGGTGAGAAAACTAAGGCCTAGCAGAGGTGAGACACACCTGCCCCAAGGCCCTGATGGCCCAGGGACAGACTTCCTGAGCTGAGTGGACCTGGGATCAGAATCATCTTGAGGGGCAGCTGCCACCAGGGACAATGAGAGGCAGGGAACTTAATGTGGTGTGAACACCACCTATTTCTACATCAGAGACTTTCTTGTGGCAATAATGAGATGAGAGGCCAAAAGGCCACCCAAGCAGAGTGAGTAAAGCAGTCACCAAGGAACCATTTAATTCCATCCATATGAAATGTCCAAGAGGCAAAACCACAGGGACAGAAAGCAAATTATACTGGTTTTCAGAAGCTGGGATGGAGTGGGGTACAGTGTTTCCTTTTGGAAAAGGATGTTCTTTAAAAGCCCCCCAAAATTTCTAAAATCATTTATATAGAATTTTACTTGTCAGTTATACCTCAACTAAAATAAATCCATTGTGGTGAGCAGTGCACAGCTCTGTGACTACTAAAAACCATTCAACCATGCACTGTTAATGGGTGAATTGTACAGTGTATGAATTATATCTCAACAAAAACCATTACCAAAACAAAACCAGAAGAGCCTGAGTGTCATGCCAGGGCCAGACCCAGGCCTCACTTCATCTCTCAGTCACCTCAAGCTGACAAGGTGCCAGCTGTCCACAGACCTTAAGCACATGAAGGATCCACCCCGGGGAACCTTGCACAGGTTCCCCTTCCCCACCTCACCACCACTGTCCTTCAGCTAAGTAGGTGCCCCCTGTTGCGGGGCAGGGCAGGGCCCAGCCAACATCTGCAGAGAACCTGTATACCACATAAGGCACTTTATCTGGTCTCATTAAGATGACAAGATGAAGCAATGTTTTATACTGATTTGATAGATGCAGGGATGGAGGCCCCTGGAGGGGAAACCAGGCCACCAAAAGGCAGAACCAGGACTCTGTGAATTGGTTCTGTCTAGAGGTCCACCCACTTCCAAAGCTATGGTTAGAGGGTGCAGGCTATGGCCCCATCCCCAAGTCCCCACACCCCCTCCCCTATAACCTCCCCATCTGCTTCCGAAAGCAAGTCACACTTCCCACCCAAGGCTGGCTCTCCAGGGAACCAGGGTAGGGTTGGGAGGGGTAGGGGTCTCCACAATAAGACAGGAGGGGACTGGGAAGCATGGAGTGTGGATTCCAGGGGCCTCACAACCGAGTTAGCTACTTAAACCCTCAGAACCTCAGGTTGTCCAACTGAAAATCAGGAAGCTGCAAGGCCCAGATGCAATCAAGTGGTGGTTAATACCCTAAACATCACTTTTCATGCTCTACACAGAACGAAGATACAGATACAGAACTGGAAAAAAGAACATACTACAAAGAAGAGAAAATAAAATCCCCTGCCAAACTCTCAAATCACTCCAGCTCCAAGTTCTACTGGTCAACCTCACGTTCTCACTTAATGAAACTTGCTGGAAACCCTGGGCATCAGACAGGAGAGGTGGGTTTCCTTCTCACTTTCTAATGGCACGAGCCTGGGCCAGGCAGCTGGCATCCCAGACCTTTGTTTGCTGTCTGTGAAATGGGGGCACAGCTTGCCAAGAAGATCCATGCTGTGAGGACAGCCAGGTCAGGCAAGTGACAGACACATATGGCTGGTGTTGGCCCCTTCCTGTCTGTCCTTGAAACCATGCTGAAGCCTTAACACTTCTAGTAGGAGGGAAGGGGATGCCATACCCTGGGTGACTGTGCTAAAGAGAGAAGAGCAAGATAGAGAAACTGCCTGTTTGCCTGAGTGACTCAGGTCATTCAAATATGCTGGCAGGCGCCACACACCCCGCCACCCCCACCCTTTGCAACTTTTAGCAAACTACAAGAAAACGGAAGTGACTACCACTGGTTTTTAGCGACCGGTTGAAAACCAAAACTCTGGCTGTAAACGGAAGAAGGGGAAACTGTAAATGAAAAAGGAAGCCATTAAAAACAAAAAGCACCTGTCCCTCAGCCAGCTCTGCACCATGTCCTCAGGACTCTTGCTTTGCTGTGTTCTCAGGCCTCCTGTCTGGGCTCAGACAGGGCCCAACTGCAGCATCTACAGAGATGTCCCCACTGTTACTGTTGCTGCTGCTGCCGCCACAATCTGTCCTACCAGGGAGCCTTGGGTCAATCCTTTGTATGCCACCCCTTCCTGGCCTGCCCTGGCTCCAAAGCACTGGAAGTGGAGATGAAGGGTGCTGAGGCCTCTGGGAGGGCCTCTAAGGCAGCCAGCCACCTGTGTCCTAAGGCTCAGCAGAGGTTCTAGCACCATTTGAGGCTATATGGAGTACGGTGAAGGCTTGCTGCCACCCTCAACCATCACAGGCCACCAGCCATTCTTATGAGATTCAGACAAAATAAACCCCAGGAAGGGAAAGAACCCTTTTCCGGCTAACCCCTTGCAGGGGCGTTTCAGAGGACAGCGAGACTACCTCTCTCCAGCTCTCAGCCAAATCTGGAAAGGGAGTGGGAAACTTCTGATTCCAAGGGGTGTGTGTGTGTGTGTGTGTGTGTGTGTGTGTGTTGCCACAAAACCCAACACAGACCCAGCAAGGTAGGCAGTGGGAGAAGGGGCCACTGAGGCCAGACAGGAATATAGGTTGGGACCTTACAAAGCCTGGGGCAGTACAGGTGTCCCGTTAGGAACACCTCAGGTGCCTCACCCTCTGACACCAAACTACTCTCTCCTAAGGGAGGTGGCCATGCTAGTTCAACCCCAAGGGATGGAGTAATTAGAAAACAAGAGACTGGGGACACTTGGCCAAGGACTGAGGAGGGGCCTGAAAGCTCACATTTAGAACAGTCTCCTAGATGGGTCATGGAAAAAATGAAAAGAACAACTAACAGATTTTGAAATGGCCCTTGGAAAACAGAGAGGCATGGAGTGAATGTTATAGGTGATCAGTCAAAGGCCTCGGTTCCAGTCCTACCAGTCCAAACCGAAATGTCCAGAGACCTAACCCCATGGAGCCTGAGCTCCTTACCAGTGAGACACCTCACAGTAACATCGAGACTACACTTCCCATGGGAAGGTCCATAAAACTGGTGTTCAAAGAAAACACTGAGACTCGGCCTCAAAAGGAGGGCATGTCCTCACCCCCTGCCCACAAGTTCGGGAGCCTAAGAAAGCCAGGAAGGTTTCTCATTCTCAACAAACCTAGACCTCTCTCACCTGTCTCTTGCTGCCACAGCGTGGCACTCAACACTTCCGCCACACGTGACTACTTCTCTGCGCCCTAGCTTCTGCCCTGGCTCAGTTACTCCCTCTGCCTTCCTCCAGCTCTTCGAACCTGACTAGCTCCTCCTGGGTCCTTCAGGCTTTAGCATAGACACTACTTCCTCCAGGAAACCTCCCCTGACTGCGTTAGGGGCCTACTCCACACTTCCACAGCTTCCATAATCACCCATGACAGCATCTGAGAGCTCTGTGACAGCATTTGCCTGTTTAGTCACCTGCCTTGCCATGCCAGATGCCCACTTCCCAGGACTTAGCATACGGACATGAAAACTGAAGGTCACTTGGCCATAAGTCCTGAAAAAAAGTTGTTGGGAGGTAGGGGGACAAGTATTCTCCTCCAATAGATACAACAGCTGACCTAATAAAAAGTACCAAAAACACAAAAGTCAAAATACACAACACACAACCACTCATAGTAGCAAGAGAGCAGATAAACCAAAACTATATCATGCCCAAAAGAGCAGGGTGTCCCCACCATAGCCCCACTGACATAATCCCACATTGTTATGGGGACTGCCCTGTGCACTGTAGGAAGCTGAGCAGTGTCCCTGGTCTCTCTACCCACCAGGTGCCAGTACACCCCACAAGTTATGACAAAAAAACAATGTCTGCAGCCATTGTCAAGTTTCCCCTGGGGGACATAACCCCAAACCAAATAATAAACAGAAAAGCTATTGATTCTGGAGCATTTTGGACACCCTGCATACTGCTCCAGGCTTCTATGAACAGCACACCAATTCCCCAGAACCAGCCCAAGGGAAGCCTGATGTCAATACTGCTTTACACCCCACT
Organism: Lyroderma lyra; assembly: GCA_004026885.1. Taxonomy (NCBI): domain Eukaryota; kingdom Metazoa; phylum Chordata; class Mammalia; order Chiroptera; family Megadermatidae; genus Lyroderma; species Lyroderma lyra. The sequence continues at coordinate 30,169 of PVJL010008558.1, forward strand.
GACGTTTCTTTACAACTGTGAACCCCGCACCAGAGCCCCCACAAGGTATTCTGGCCACTCCCTCCCAACACATCTGCATTCTGGGTGCACAGACCACTCCTGGGTTCCTACCTTCACATATCTGCACATGCTGTTCCTTCCACTCAGAAGGCCCTTCTTCCCACTATCCATCCGTCAACTCTTACTCATCTTCCTAGACAGAAAACGCCACCGGCTGAGCCAGTCTCACCAGTCCCTCCTCAGCTGTGGGGCCTCCCATGGCGCCCTGAGTTACCTCTATTACACCACCAGTAATTGTGACTGTCCTGTTCTGCCATTGTCTCCCAGGGTGGTCCCTTCCTCCCTCAGTGTCCAGGACCAGGCTCCCTGCCCTACTCGCAGCGGGTCGCATCTCACAGAATAGGACCCAGCAATGTCTACTCCACAGAAGTACCTCCCAAAGCCCAGCTCCCCAGACGACAGGGCCATAGGGCAGGAGAGCCTGGTCAGGTTGAAGGGAAGCCCCACTCCTCCAGGAGTCCTGAGCCCAAGGGTGAGATTCAGAAGCCATGGAATTGAGGACGGCAGGATACAGGGACAGAGTGGGAAGGGGTGTGCAATTTAAGAGTCTAAGAAGGAAAAGATGAGGGGGTGGGGCAGAGGAGTAAGAGTAAGATTGAGTCTAAAGGGGTAGGAGCAGGTGAGGGTATGGAGGGAGAAGAAACTGGGGAAGGAGGGCTGAGGGAAGGGAAGGCCAACGGGGACACACTAAGAGACTAGAGCAGCATCCATGGGAGGAGGTGGGGTGGGGGTTGGGTGCAGGCCTGAAAGGGAAGGAGGGGTGGGGTGAACTGGAAGAAGGGACTTGGTGGGCTAAGGGGAAAAAACTAAGAAACTTGGGGGGCTGAGGGGGAGAGATGGGAGAGGGGTGAAGGGTTGAGGAGACTCGACGGGTACTAGGACGGGACTCCCGGGGACTCCAGGAGCCTGGCCTGGGGGAGGGCCCCGGGGCTGCTGCTCACCTGCGTGGGGGGGCGGCGGTTCCTCGCACTCGAGGCTCATCCGGGCGCCCCCCCGCCCCGCTGCCGGCGGCTCCGGCCCTGCTCAGGGCCCGGGTACGTGGGGGCGGGGGGGCGGGAGGGACTAGCGCTGGCACAGGCGGTGGGGCTGGGGGTCACGCACGCGCCCTCGGGCCTACCGGGGGACTCTCGCGCGCCGAGTTCCCCAGTTCGGGAGTCCCCCCGCCCGCTGGCTGCTGGCGGGGGTCCGGGGTTGCCGGCGAGGTGGGCGCGAGCACTGACTGGGAGGTAGGGGTGATCAGCGGGATCGCGAGGCCCACGCAGGCCCTCAGCTGGGAAGCCGCCCCGGTCTCCTCAACTCAGCGCCCCACGGCAAAGCAAAGGCCAGCCTAGGAAGACGTCCTCCTCCACAGTCTGGACAGGCCGCAGTGCTGAGTGGCTGCCCACGGAAGTCAGAACCCACTTCCTCCACCGCGCCTTCCCCAGGCCGGTTTAGTCTCCCGGCTTTGCAGTCGGCTACAGGGCCTCCGAAGCCCGGGTCCGTCCGCCACTATCCCACAATCCCCCCCAGTGCAAGAGCACGCAGGAGGCCCCGCCCTCTCGCCGCCGTCCGGTGGAAGAGGTCCTGCTCCCGAGCTCGGTAGTGCGCGTGCGTGTGGGGCCCGGCCGCTCCCGATACCGCCCACCCAGAACACCTCAGCCTCGGATGCGCTTGCGCCGGTTAGTGCCAACGGTCTCTCCCTGAATAAACCCTGACAACTAAGTGCGCAGGCGCGACTGCACACCCAGTAGCTTTTCTCTACGACTCCGTTCCAAAATTTGGAGGAAATCTTGCTCCAGGATTTCTCTTCTCACTCGCTTCTGGCGGAATTTATTCGCTGTTTTGTCTCCTCCAATCACATTAAAGCTTTGGCTCCAGGGTCGAGCTCCTGGAGAATCCGTGCCGGGTTTCTGTCCAACGAGGAGGGCCAATCGCTCGGGTTCTGCCGAGTTCTTTCCAAACACCTCTAAGCAGTGTCTTTACTATTGCCATTTGCTGGCAAAGAATCCTCTAACATCGACTGGAAGATTTCTTCCAGACGTTGTATCAGTGTTCATTAAGGTCCTACCTGGCTCTGGGCCTGTTTCCCCAACTTTCATAGCCTCCCCGCTTGCCCATGTTAATAGACTCACTATAAGGATAAGATGAGTAAATGCATGTAAGGATTCAACTTTTATTTTTAGCCTGCAGTGTTACCTTTTTCATTTCAAGGACGTTTTGTTGAATCGTGTTTGAGTACATTTTCCTGTTCTAGATGTTTGCTATTTCAAGGATGACAATCATGCATTTGTCAGTTCACATTTGTTAGATAAAGACAAAGATTGTTTTAATCTTTGTCATTTCCTCTTGCATTCACTGATTATTTACTACGTCTGTAATTTGATTTTTCAGCCATGTCCCTTCTGGTCCTTTTTATTACCGGTGTTTTTCATTGCATGTGATTTTTTTTTTGTCTTTGTTATCAGGTAGTGACTGCTATGTGACAGATAACCATAACCTCAGTGGCCTGTATCATGTTCACAGCTTGGAGCTACAAGTGTGAAGGTTGACAGAGATCTGTATTTGCCCAGTGCTGTCTGACCAGATGGGCAGAATTGTCTAATGCTGGGATGAAGTAGCAGTAAAACTAAAGCCACTTCCTCTGATTGGCTCTAACAGTAACAAAGGTGGCAATTGATCTCCAGTCCTCGGATCCTATTGGCAACTGATCTCCAATCCTTTTTTTTTTTTTTTTTTTTAACGTGGGTAGTCCCCTGGCTGGGAAACAACCCAGGCCGCAGCGCTGACAGCGCCGAAGGGTTAGCCACTACACCACCAGGGAATTCCTGATCTCCAATCCTTGAATCCTATAGCTACTTTTCTATTTATTCTGAAGTTGGGAAAAGGAGTGAAAAGAATCAGTCCCTCTAAAATCCCAAAAGTACAAGTAAATGCCACACAAGAGAAATTAATCTGGCATCACCAGGATACAGAAAGAAGGAATACAACTTCAAAATTAGCCCAGGTCTGAATCCTGGCTGCGTGAACTTAGCCTCAGATTAACCAATTTGGGTGCAGCTTCCTTATCTGAAAAATGACAACAGTCAGGACTCTTGATAGCAAACGACGAAACTTTTAGCTAAATTGAAAAGCAACTTATTAAAGGAGGTAAGGCAATTCCTCTCCCTGTCCTCCCCTCTCCCCAACCTCTGAGAAGGTTGGAAAGAAGGCTAGGTGCTTCACAGTCCAGGAACGAACCCTATACCCAACCACAAGCCTGTCCGAGGCACAAAGACTGCCCTCCACCACTGATGCAGGTATAGCCATCAGACCGCTGTGCACCTGCTCCTCCTTTCTCTATCACTGGCTCTGCAACCAGCTGTGCAGTGGGCTGACTGGTGGAACTGAAGTCAAGTAATGCACACTTGCACAGAATACTGACAAAGAACATGGATTCCACCTTAGGGCAGGTGGTGAGGACATATAATGTGGGGGATTCCTCAAACTGAGGAGAAATCAGAGTCGATGAGTGGCCAAGAAAAATGGGTGTCCCCCTATACCCTCTTGACAGGCCTAGAAAATGAAAGGAGACAACAGTTCTGGGTTTTAGAGAATAGCATTTTTATTATTCCCAGGTTCTGCCCAATGCCAGTCCCTCCAGTGGCTCCCCAGGTACCCTAAGATCAAGTCACTCCTCCCCTCCCCAGGCAACCTCCAAAGGAGCTGACAAAGGCAGCAGCAAAAGAGGAGAAACTAGAGAAACACCTTTATTGGAAGGCGGTGTGGACATAGAATGGGGGAATGGAGTGAGAGCATGAGGTGGGGATCCAAGGAGCTGGTGTCTTTCTCTGCGCCACTCCTCCTAGAATCAGAGCAGAGACCGGCTGGCATGCTCCGGCTGGTACCAACAAGGTCCTGCTGTCCCTTGGGAGAGGGCTTCATGGGTGGGAGGGAGGCAAAAGGCCTGGGGTTCCCACAGAGAGGGGGCCATAAGCAACCAGGTTTCACCGATCCATGCTATCATCCGTTGGGCTGGAGAAACAGATCTGTAGCAGCTTTTCACAGAACTCCAGCTCCTCCTACATTGGGGGTGTGGGGCAAGAGCCAGAACCCTGAGGGCAGAGGTCTGCCCCTACCTACAGCACACCCTGTACTCAAAAATGGTTCCTCTTTCCTCCCTGATACCTGCCCACCCCAAAGCTTCCCAGGGTTCTACAACCTCTGCTCGGATCCATGACTCACTGTTTCTATTCTCACCTGCATCTGAACTACTGAACTAGACCCCAAGGTCTCCCAGCTTCTGGTCACACCCCACTGATCTGTCTTTACATGTGCCTCCTTGGGCTCTTTCTAACTCCCAGATAACAACCAACTCCTACTTATTCCTACTTAAAGCCCCTTTCACAGATACAAACTCCAGAAAGCAAGAACAAAAGCACTGATGGGTTGGTTGGACCATATAAACATAAAAGGTATATGCATGGTAAAAAGATGCCCGAAACAAAAATGAAATAAAAACAAGTTGGTGGAAAAAATAACTGCAACTAATCACAAAGTTAATACTTAAAGACTTTCAAAAAACAACTGCAGAAACCACCACCCAGCAGCTAAGTTGGCAAAAGATAGGAGTAGTTCACACACACACACAAAATAATTAATGATGCCCAACTTCACTCTCGGGAGAAATGCAAATGTAAACTGGATTCACCAATCAGCTTGAACAAAGGTCAGATGGTTTGAAGCCATCCTGTGGTGCTGGTCAGGATATGGGAAAGCTGGGCACCCTCGTAGCTAAAGTGTAGACCAGTTCAACCTCTATGGAGAGTAACTTGACAACAGCTAACAAAATAGCCCTTAACCCTGTAACTTTGCCTTTAACCTACCTTAACCCGGCCTTCCTCTTTCTAGAAATTAATTCCATAGACATACTCACACATGTAAAGTGACATAAGCAAAGGGTTATTCTTTTAGCAGTGTTGGTAGTAGCAAGAGAATGGAAACAACCTACATATCCATCAAGAGGGGCTGTGACATGGGAGAGGCTCTCCCTACCATGCAGCTATATGAGGAAAGAGCCTGTGCCCAGAACACTCCTGGATGTTATGAAAGGGAATGAGGCAAGGAGGATAGGGGCCACACAGGCTGAAGTGGCACAAAATGGAGAGTAGAGGAAAAAAATTTACATGGACGTTTGCTTGTTTGTGCACAGATTATCTTAGGAAAGCCACATGAAGTAAGAGAGGTACTGGGTGGCAAGAGACAGGTTCTTCTTTATCACTTATTTGTTGCTTATCATCTATTTAAATGTCTGTTATCACTGTTACTCAATATCTATATAATTATCTAATAAGTTATTTCTTGTCACTGATTTGTTACTTCTCTATTTATTAATAACTAGTTTTATTTACCACTGTTACTTATCTAATTAAATAGATAATGAGTTATTAATCAAGTATTTATTACTTATCTAATTAAATATTTAATTGCTATTTATCATTTACTTGTTATTTATAAATCTAAAAATATTTAATTGTTAAATATTTGAATAGGATGTGAATAATTTGGATAATAAACAACTTTGTTAACCCTTTACAAAACTCAGAGTCCCTCATCTTCCCTGACATCCCCAGTACTAACAGCACAGGGCACATGAGAGGTAGCAGTAATGTTTGCTGAATGGGTGACAAGAGAAACACATGAAAGAAACATAAAGAAAGTGTGGAGGATAGACTACAGAGGCCCCAGCAGCAGGTGCAGCTGCTGCTGACCCCATGGCAAGTCCCCTCAGCCCGGCCCTGCCAGCCCTACCTGGTATTCCTCATGCTGCTGCAGCAGCTGACAGCGGTGGCGGAGAAGCTCCTCCAGGCCCAGCTCTGGCTCCCGGCACTCCCGCACACCCTGGGGGAAGTCTGTCACCAGGCTATGGGCACAGGAAAGCAGTCCTTGGGACCTCCCTCTGCATTGAGCTCTCACAGGAGCCTGGGCAGGACAGTTTCCCACACCAGGCCTCAGTTCCCCCATCGGCAACATGGAACTCATGCTGCCCCCATCCTACTCCAGGGACTTGTACAGAACAGGTCACTTAGGGGTTCTCTGGTGGCCTAGTGGTTAGGATTCGGCGCTCTCACTGCTGTGGCCCGGGATCAATTCCCGGTCAGGGAACCACAAAAAAAATTAAAAAATAAAAATAAAACAGGGCACTTAGTACAGTGCCTGGCCTGGAGCTGACTCTGCACACGGGAGCTGCTACCCACTTGCTCTTATTCCATCCTGTCATTTTATTAGACATGAATCTGCTTATAATGGGGGGAAAGGAGATAAAATTGGTTTAACAAAGCCCCTCCCCTCCTCCCCAAGCTTCTGTGTCATTCTCCTACAGGTAAGAAAACTGAAACTCAGAGAGTTTTCCTGGTCCCAGGAAAGAAGAGGCTGGTAGGCCAGAGCCCAATAGTCCCATTTGGGAGGTGGGGGCACCCACCCCAGGCTGCATTCTCTCAGGGCCCCAGCACACCTGCACAAGGCTCCAAGCACATGCTCATGGAAAGGGCTGTGTTCTGTTCGGACGAGGGCCACCAGCTGCTGGACCATCCCCATGGAGCACAGGGTCCCTGAGGGAAGGGCCTCATGGGTCAGAGGGGCAGTCGCCATTCCTCTTCTGTGCACTGCCCCCTCCCTTGCTCCATCACCCAACTTCCCTTGGGGACCATCCAGGCCCCCTGCCCTGGCCACCCCACCTTTGTGTTCCGGGTGGCCCACCAGCAGGTTCTGCAGCAGGAACGCAGACTTAACCTTGAGCTTTTGCACATGCTGCTGCATGGCCCGCATCAACACAGAGAAGCCGTCTAGGCGAAGGAACTGCAGCAGCCCGGCCTCTTGCTCCCGGACCAGGCCTGAGGGAGGGGAGAGAAGGTGAGGTTAAAGTTGTCATCGTTGTCATCATCATCAACAAAATCAATGCCACCATCATCACCATCAATTTTTATAAGCCTGTGCTTCACAAGCACTATCTTTTCTTAAGTGTTTTTGAGATACAATTAATGCAAGCTATTAAAAGAAAAATCTGCTCCATCCCTCCCTCACCACGCTCTGGCTCTTGGTACCTCTAAGGCACCAAGCTCCTCCGTCTGCCCTTTATGGCCAAGCCACCCCAGCTCTGTCTGTCCATCTGTTTCCCCAGTTTTGGATGTGACTTTCCAAAGGTCACCTTCTCCAAGACTTGTTTCCTCACTTTTGCCAGAACTCCTTCCTCCTTCCTGTCATGTCCTCCCATCTAAACCCTCCCTAATTTTCCCAGGGCCACCATGACATTGGTCTCTGTCACCGGTTCCTGACACCAAGTTCCTAAAATCCTTGGAATGTTCTGGGTAACAAGAGCATCATTCTGAGTGGGCTCCTGGATGGGGGCTGATCACCAGAAAGACCAAGACATGATTAGAAACTTGGACTTTTCAGCCCTACACCCTTATCTTCTGGAGATGGGAGGGGCTGGAAATAGAGTTCATGATCCATCACACCTACATGAGGAAGCCTCCATAAAATCCCCAAAGTAAGGTGTTCACAGAGCTTCTGGGTTGGTGACCACATCCCTGTGCAGGGAGGATGACACACCCCAACTCCGTGGGGACAGAAACTCCTATGTTCAGGACACTTCCAGACCTTGCTCTATGTACCTCTTTAGCTGGCTGTTCATCTGTGTCCTTTATCATGGCCTTTATAATAAACCATTAAAAGTAAGTCATTATTTCCTTGAGTTCTATGAGCCATTCAAGCCAACTATGGAACCTGAGGAGAGGGGTCGTGAGAATGTCCAATTTATAGCCGATCACTCAGAAGTATCAGAGACCCTGACTTGCAATTGGCACCTAAAGCAGGAGCAGTCTTGTGGAACTGAGTCCTACATCTGAGGTGTGTGTGCCAACTCTGTATAGTGTCAGAATAGGATTTCAAAATATCCAGCTGCTGTCTAGAGATTGGAGAATTGATTGTTGTGATGTTACAACATTGGTGTTATAAGTAGAGGGAATGGGTTTCGCTCTAACTTCACACAGATAAACATAAAGTTGCCATATGACCCAGCAATCCCATCCCTAAGTACATCTATCCAAGAGAAATCAAAACAAACACAGTAGACTCTCAGTTAACCAGCACACACGGGGATTGGTAGATGCTGGATAAATGTACCTGGCATGCTCAAGCTACTGGCAAAACTCAATTTTTCTGTGCTGGCTGCTTGAGTTCTGGTTAAATGAGAGTACTGTATCCACTCAAACCTGTCTACGTATGTTCACAGAAGCATTATTCCCAATAGCCAAAAGGTAGAAACAACCCTGATGTCCAACTAAGGAATAAACAAAATGTGGTCCAACCATAAATGGAATATTATTCATCCATAAAAAGGAAGCACAGATACATGCTATAAACATGAATGACCCTTGAAAACATGATGCTGAGTGAGAGAAGCTAGACACAAAGGTCACATATTACATGATTCCATTTATATGAAATGTCCAGAACAGGCAAATCCACAGAGACCACAAATACATTGGTGGTTGCTAGGGGTTGGGAGGGCAGGAGGATGAGGAGGACTGCTAATGGGTACAGATTTCTTTTGGGAATGATAAAAGTATTCTGGAGGTAGGAAGTGTAATGGTTGCATAACCTTGTAAATATACTAAAAGTACTAAATTGTACACTTAAAAAGGATGAATTGTATGGCCCATGAATTGTTTCTCAATAAAGCTGTTTGAAAAAAAAGAAAATAGTCAAATGGGGGCACCCAGCATGGCACAGATAGACAGCCCAGTGCATGGTCAACAAGGCCTTGGTGTGAACCCTGGCTTCGTGTGTCCTCACAGGGTGCCCTGGGATGTCACTTAGGCTCCCTGATTGACCTTTCCTCTACATGGATTCAGTTGTCCCTATCTCCAAGGGAGGGTGTGAGGCCTCAGCAAGTGAATACCACATAGGGCGTAGTACAAGGTGAGCGCCCACAGAAGCTGACATCACTCCCATCCCTGCACCTGTGGGCCAAGAGGCAGCATAAGTGACAGTTACTGGTATCTCTAATGTGTGAAGGCTGGGGAGGCTGGGGAGGTGCTCAACATCCTAGCCATACAGGATGCCCCCTCCCTCAACAATGATTGTCAATAGGGCCAAGGTTATAGGCACAAAGCACTTAAATTCAGGGATGTCCTTGTGTCATTAGGCTCTGGCTCTGATGGACAGGAGGCTGGAATGCTCACTACCCTGTTCCCGGCACCCAGCAGAGTCCAAACAGGTACTGGGAATAAATGGACAAATGAGGCCCCTCTCCCTCTGCCCCCAAGCAGATCCCTGCAGGCCCACCTTTGATGCAGGCTCTGGCCCACAGGGACCCATATCCCTCCCCAGCAACCCCTGGGAAAACTCACAGGAGATGGCGAAGAGAGCCTTGACGCGTACCGAGTCACAGGGGTCCCGGTCGAGCAGCCGCAGCAACTTGCGCAGGGCGCCCAGGCCCAGCACCTGCTCCTGGATGGCCGCCACATTCTGGCTGCATGTGCCGATGAGCTGAGCTGCCCGCCACCGCAGCCCCGCAGGCCCTGCCTCTAGGTACCGGCCCACCAGCAGGTGCATGCCTGACAGCTGGCAGAAGTCTGTGTTGCAGACAGGAGGAGAGAGGCCAAGTATCATTGGCTAAGCTGTGTCCCCACCAGAATTGACAGGCTGAAACGCTAACCACCACCCACCCAGTGCCTCAGAACGTGCTATATTTGAAGATGGGGTCTTTAAATGGATGATTACGATAAAACGACGTCATGTGATGAATCCTATCCAATCTGAGTGGTCCTTAAGGAAGAGGAGCTTAAAACAGACACACACATAGGAAAGACCACATGAGGACACAGGAAGGAGAAAGACATGTGCAAGCCAAAGAGAGAGGCCTCAGAAGCAACAGACTCAGCTGACACCTTAATTTTGGATTTCTAGCATCCAGGACTGTGAGAGAATGAATGTTTGTTGCTTAAACTACCCAGTCTATGGTCCTTTGTATTGACAACCTGAATAGACTAATATACTAGGTGAGGCCAGAGAAGCAGGCTAGCTCCCAGGGAACCTGCCAACAAGTGCTGGCTCTCTTCAGCACCCAACTGGGGGGCCCTCGAAGACCAAGGTGTCTCAACAAGGTTAGCATTTGGGAAGTTAGGGCCTAAGGCTCCAGCCCACTAAATGCGAGCAATAAGCCTCCAGTCTTTGTGACAATCAGCATATCCCCTGTGGAAGAACCATATAATAGATCAGAGCCAGCAAACCATAGCCTACCACCTGTTTTGTAAATAAAGCAATATTGGTGAAAAAGTTAAACACAGTCACCAAATGACCAATCCCACATATATATCCAAAAGCATCAAATGCAGGGACTCGAACAGATACTTATACATGTATGCTCACAGCAGCATTATTCAAAACAGCCAAAGGAGGACAGGACCCAGATGCCCGTCAATTGCTGAATGGACAGACAATGTGTTGTCTATCCACACAAGGAGAATAAAGTTTCATACAGGCTACAACAAGGACCTTGAAAACATATACTTGGCAAAGAAAGCCAGTCACAGAAGGTCACATAGTCTGTGATCCCATTGACATGAACTGTCCGAGAACACAAATCCATACCCTAACCAACTATATCGCATACCTCCAAATGAAAGTGGCATCTTGTCACTAGCCCATTCAGACCTTCTATTGGCTCCAGAGCATTTAGAATAAGACCCACAATGCCCACCTGGGCCCATGAAGCCCTGTGAACCCAGTGTCACTTCCCACCCCTTGCACTTCACTCACTCTGCACTGCTGGGCTGGCCTCACTGCTGTTCCTGCAACACCAAGCATGTTCCCACCTCAGGGCCTTTGCACTGGTCATTACCATGACCTGGAATGCCTTTTCCAGCGCTAATCCCATGACTCACATTCTTACTTCAGGTCCCTAATCAAATGCTGCCCATCAAAAGGCCTTCTGTGACCACTCTGCCCAGAAATGCCTCTTCTCTGTTACTCTAGGGAGTGAGGGTGGACTTGCAAGGGACCAAGGCGAAGTGGCCAGTTTGGAGGCATATCAGGGAGGTAGTGGGCTGGCTGTGTAGAGTTGAAGAAGGTACCATCATTGTTCCTGATGACAAGGGAACTCAAAAGAAGGGACAGGGCAGTACCATCCGGGGCTGGAGTCAAAGCCAGACTGGAAGGGGAGTGCCTGGAGGACATGAGCTGATGAGGAGGCAAGACTCAGAAGGGAGACAAGGAAGCAGAAGGGGCAGGACCCTGGTGGCTGGGGGCAGACCAGTCTGTACCTGCAGCATTGTCCATGTTTTCACATAGGTCAGCCAGCAGCTCTAGGGCCCCTTCACGCTCCTGCTGGTCAGTGGCCAGTTCAGCCTCCCCAGCCAAGGTGGGTGTCGGCTGGGACAGCACTCGGAGGCAGTTCTTCATCTGCTCCACCTCCTCTCTCTGGCCCCGGCAGGCAGCCGACATAGCCTCCTGCAGCCACTGGCGCCTCTGAGGGATGGGGTTGGGTGGGAGTAAAGAAAGTAAAATTCTATCAGTAATTAATTCATGAATAACAGTCATTAATAACAACCACCAACATCTGAGAGCTGACTATTTCTTCAGTCAACAGATATCTCTTGAGTTTCTTTTTGACTGACAGACTCTTTTCTAGATACTAAATCTACAGAGAAACAGGCTAGTGAGTGAGAGACAAAGAGAGGGGGCATTCCTAGTTTTTCTCCTGAGCAATTAGGAGATGGGAAAGACAGTGGAAGCAGCTATAGGGCAGGAGGAGTAGATGAGAGCTCATTTATTGAACATGTTAAGTTTGAGGGATTATATATCCACAGTAAAATACTAAACAGACTGTATGTAGTTGAGGGAGGAGGTTCAGCTTAGACCTGGGTTTCTGAGCCTTGGCTCTACTGACACTTTGAGTTGGATAGTTGCATTGTATAGGGTCATGCTGGGCACTATGGAGTATTGAGCAACATCCCTGGTTTCCACCCATCAGGTGCTAGTAGCATAATCCCCCCCACTCCCGATTTGTGACAACCAAGAATGTCTCCACACATTGCCAAATGTCCCCTGGTCGATAAAACCGCCCCCAGTAGAAAACCACTGGCCAAGAGATACACATTTGAGAATCATCAGTGTAGATCCACCACAACACAACATGAGATCACACAGGAAGTGAGCACAGATAAGAGTTCTGCTGCCTCCATTGTTAAGAGGCTGGGGAATAAGGAATAACCAACAGAGGAGATGCGGAGGAATGGCCAGAGAGTAGGATGAAAACCAGGACACTATGTCGTTCAAGAGCCAAATGAAGAATGAGATCAAGGACAGGACAATAATCAAATGCTGCTATTTGGTCAAATAAGGTGCGAGCTGAGAACCAGCCATTGGAATTTTGTTTTTGCCAGGCCCTGTGATAAGTGCTTATATGAGGGCTCTGTCATCATAATCTGGGAGAAATCTGGCCACAATGCTCATCTTTCTGTGCCTGGTTCCTACCTCATTGTCCTAAATGTTCAAAGACATCATGGATGTAACTAGATTAGCACAAAGTTTCACATATAGACCTTGGAGATACTGTGGGTTTGGTGCCAGAAAGGTGCAATAAAGAGAGTATCATAACAAAGAGAGTTGTAATCTTTTTGCTAGTAGAGGGTCTTGCTTGCTTTCAATCTGTAAATAATGCAACATCCATGAAGCACAATAAAATGAGGTATGCCTGTAATCACCACTGCCACGTAAATGTCAAATATAACAAATATTGCTATTAATCTCCAAAAAAAAAAAAAAAAAACCCTATGAAGTATTATCACCACAGATGAGAAAAGTGGGATACAGAAAAGTTGTGACTTGTCCAAGATCACAGTCAGCCAACCTCAAAGTCTGAAGTCAAACCTAAGCATCCTGTCCACAGAGCCTGTGCCCTTAATGAGAACACCTGAAGCCTTCAGGAACACTGCCTATATGCCCAGCGCTGTATGGAGCACTACTTAAACTGGAATCTCAGAACTGCCCTAGGAAGTACTATTATTATTATTATCATCAATTTGCAAAAGAAGAACTTGAGGCTCAGAGAGACTAACTCCTATACCCAAGGTCACAGCTAGATAATGCTGAATCCAGGTCTGTCTGGTTTTAGAGAGCTTTTTTTTTTTTTTTTTTTTTTTGGAGGGGGGGGGTTGGGTCCCTGCGCGGGAAGGGAATGCTTTTCTTGTGACGATGAGGTTATTCTGCCTCCCCGCACAGTGCTGGAACCCAGCGATCTGCCCCATCAGACACTTCTGAGATCTCACCTTCATTCAGTCTCTAACAACCTCATTTAGCACAAATATAATCTACTGTGCCTTCACACCCTTACTACCCTCAGCTTTTAGTTTCCCAAGATGTACTCTTCACCCCAGCCTCTTGTGCCCCCACCCCTTACCTCTTCACTCATGGGTTCTGGAGGAGGATCTGGCTCCTGAGAGCCCGCCGTGATGGCCATCTGCAACAGGCCTTGGAGGTTGCGCGGGGGCGGAGGATTGCCCGAGCCCCCCGCCGAGGAACCGCCGCTCTCTGACGAACAGCCCTGGGAGGCTGGGGGCAGCGCCAGGGGAAGGCGGCTGCCCCCCGAGCCTTGGTCCGCCATGAGCTGTTTCTGAAGACAAGAAATGTTTTAGGGCAGGGGGTGGTCACCGCTGAGGTAGCTGCGGCGTCCTGACGGGTCGACACCTGGGGGTCTCATGAGAAGGTGGCGTTTTAGGGGAGCTCGGTGCCCACCCCATGAAACCAAACCACTCGCCCACCACTTAACCACAAGTCCCTTCTTCTTCTTTCACATCAAACAACCCTTCCCCTAAGTCCCAAGCCCGGCCTTCTTCCGTAGCAACAGGCCCCACCCACTCCCCCTGGCAACCTAGAACCCCCGTCCCGATCCCCACTGCTTGCGTCCCTGTTTCTTAGCAACCCCATTGCCCTATCTCCAGAGCATCTAGCCCCCACCTTAGGTCGTCTTATCAACGAAATCTCTTCCTCCTCTCCGAAGAAGGGAGCCAGAGCAGGGCGGACCTCACCTCCCCAGGCCTCAAGTCGCTGCCGCTACTAAAGACAGAGTCGGCCGCACTTGACTGTGGTGGGCGCCGCCATCTTGACCGGAAATACGCACGGTCTCACCCGGAAGTTCCGGAGCACCCACTTAATTTCGGGCCTTATCTGGGGCTGAAGTGACTGTCCTGCTCTTACGCCCTATCCACCTGGCCGGATACCGCGCTCGGCCCTGTCCCTCGCATAGGCCCCGCCCCTCACCTGCCGCTCAGTCTAAGCCCCTCTCTCCTCTAGGGTCCCGTCCCTTAATGAGCCCCGCCCCTTCATCCTCCATGCAAGGTCTACTCGACCCGTGGTTTACTCCTCGCCCCTGCCAGATCTGGCTACGCCTTGGCTGGACCCCGCCCACACCCATGTTTTCCTCCCCACAAACTCTGTCCCTCCCCGCCACCTCAGGCTCCGCCCCTATGCTAGGCTTTTAGGCCTCTTTCAGCTAAATCCCGCCCCGTGCCCCCGTGCCCCCCTGCCCTGACCGCTCCCGCTTAGTTGTCGCCCTGCTTTGACCGCCTCTTCCTTGGCCACGCCTTCTTCCATGGCTCCGCTCCGCCCCGTCCTTGCAGGTTGTGTTTGTCCCTCACCTGCAGGCCTTTTTCCCTTCATTTGAGCCCCAACTCCATCCTTTACTGGAGCCCTGGGTTCTCATCCCTAATATCCGACGTAAGCAGTCTTTGACCCACGCCACCCCTTCTCTTGGCCTCAGTTTCCTCATTCGTAAAAGGGAGTTGCCTGTCCTCCACGTTGCAGCTGCTGTGCAGACAGACCCCTTTTATCCACCTCCTCTCCCTCGTGGAATCGTCCCTGGGTCTTGCCAGGTGCAGAGGAGGATGATTCTTGAAGCAAAATGCCCAGGTGAGGTTGTTTGGGAAGTTAGCGGCCTCCATGCACCAGGCCTGGTCTGCACAGATGTTTGCTTTGGACTGGGCTTAAGGAAATCCTAATTCTAGTCTTCCATAAAAGGCCATCTGTCTCCAGGAAAAAGTTGCAGTCAGCTTCGATGGGACTCAAATGTATTGAAATATATTAAGCATAAGGCTAAAATCAAGGTGTCAGCAGGATTGCATTCCTTCTGAAGGCTCCACTGGAGAATGGTTCCTTGCCATTTCCATTTTCTAGAGCCTGCCTGCATTCATTAGATGTGGCCACATCACTTCTGCTTTGGCTTCTATTGTCCAATCTCCTCTAACTCTGCACCTCCTACCTCCCTCTCCTAAGGACCCTTGTGATTACATTTAGGGCCACCCAGAAAACCAAGATCATCTCCTCATCTCAAGATCTTTAACTCAACCACATCTGCAAAGTCCCTTTTCCCATGTAACATGACAAATTCATAGAATCTGGGAATTACAATGTGACATCTTTGGGGCCCCTTATTCAGCCTACCATACCTACTATGTACACCAATGTACAAGTCTATTTTATCTGTCTATAGTACATATTTACATATATAATTATACATAATACCATATAACATTCAAGGGCTGTCTGGAAAGTATCCAGCCATGTAATATAAAAAATAGAGGCATTTATAGCTGGATTTTTTCCAGACAACTCTCATATATATATATATATATATATATATATATATATATATATATACATGTAACATGTAACTGAATATAACATTATATATATGAATAAATGTATAATATGATGGTGGTCCCAGGTACTCTATAAAAACCATAGCCTTTACAATGACCTGTAAGTAGAGTAATTATATAATTTTCCATTTATAGCAAGACATTTGAGAGTGAAAAGGGACCTATTAATAATTACAGAATATGAGGCATATGAATACTTCTAAGGCCCTATAGGATCTGCTTCCTCACCTCTTTTCATCTCAGTCTCCACCGCTACTTCCCTCCAGCCACATTGGCCCCTTCAATGTTCCTGCACACTCCCACACAGAGCCTTCACATTTCCTGTTTCCTTTTGGCACTGTATCTACAATACCTCACTTGACAAACACTTCCTGTCCCCCTTTCCTGCTTGTCTCCTCTTTAGCATTGATCACAACTATCTAACAGACCACATATTTTACTTATTATCTTGTGTAATCATTTGTCTAATCCACTAGACTGGAGCACTGTAGGACAGGGATCTTTGTTGTTTTGGTTCACTGCTGTGCCCTCATTACTTGCAACAGTACCTGGCTCAGACTTGGCACTCAACAGAGGTTCCTGGAATGAAAGTGGTTGACTAGGAAACTAGAGGTTCATGTGTACACTCTATAGGGGACTTGGGGGTTAAACGGATACATCATACCTTTGGGTCCCTGACACAGGCGAGTCCTGAATGATGTGGAAATCTGAGCACAGATCCATGGATGTGCTATAGTGGGGACATATGATTATATTGAAGCCCATATAAGGATCTAGGGGAGTCTGTGGTGGGCACAGAGAATATGCAGGGGTCTAAAAACATACTCAAGGATCGCAGGAGATTCTGGAAGTGTCTCTGTAGGAGCACAGAGGATCCTAAATGGAGGTATGGAACTAAGCTGGTCTGAGAACATGTGTCCTGGGCTATGGGTGGATGTGGGGCCATGATGCTGGTGGAAAAAGGAGACCCAGGGAAGTGGGCTTGGGGGCCTGGGGAAACAGAGATAAGTGGGGTCAGAAAGTCCCCAAATTTCTTCCTTCTCTCTGCTTCTGTCTCCATCTTTCTGTGCCCCTCCAATCTGTCCTCATCCCCCTCAGCATCTAGCCCTCCACCTGTCTGTACCCCTTTTTCTATCCCTGTCTCTGTCTCTGTCTGTCTTTCTGTGTGTGTAGCTCTCTCTTTCTACATCTTATTTCTCTCCAGCTATTTTCCAAACCTCTTCCTACACCTGGCCATTTTTCTGTCCCCTTTCTGGCTGGCTCTTTCCCCTCTTTGCTACCTCTCTGATTCTCCACTTCGTCCCTTTCTCTGCTTTCCTACAAGCTTTCTCCCCACCTACATGCTTCTCTCTCCATTCTATCCTTCTCTTCTATCTCCATCCATTTCTGTCCGGCTCGGTATTCCGGCATCTCCCTCCTGCCCTAGTCTGGTCTCTAAGCCATCTCCATCTCTCTTGTTGCCAGCTCTTTCTCTGTGGGACTTCATCTCCCTTTGTGCTGCTCCATCCCTGCCCCGTTTGCCCGCTTCAAGCCTCTCTCCCTCCGTCCTCTCTCATCTGCATCCCTCCCTGCATCCTCCCACCTCCTCTCCATCCCTACAGCTCCCAAGCCCGCCCCCTGCCCCGCTCCCCCCCCCCTCTGAAAGGGTTAACTTTGGGGAAGGGCCCGGAGTCCCCGGATGGTGATGTCAGCGTGCGGGAGAGAAAGGACGAGGTGGCGGGGGGAGGCGGAGAGGAGGAGGAGGCGGAGGAGAGAGGGCGCGTGGGGGGGCGGGGGGGGACCTCGGCCTGCAGTATCCGCCGGCCCGCACCTCAGACCCCCCTTGTGGGGGGAGGCGCAGGAAGGGGGGGGCCGGCTAGGAACGGACTGGGGAGGGGGGGCCGCGCAGCCCCCCCGGGCCATGCTGACTCCTGGGGCCTGACCCCCCCGGGCCCGCCCCCCCTCCCCCAGCTCCGCGGCCCGCCGACTAGGGGGGCCCAGCCCAGCCCCCTGGGGACCCCCGGAGAGGTGGGGGGCAGCCGGGGGGGCCGGGACGGAGCGGTCGCCGGCCCCCACCGGAGAGACGGGGCAACCGGCCGCAGGGGGGGCGGCCGGGGGGTCGGTCGGCCCGGGACCAAGGGCACCATGTCGTCTGGGGCAAAGGAGGGAGGCGGGGGCTCCCCTGCCTACCACCTCCCGCACCCGCACCCACACCCACCCCAGCATGCCCAGTATGTGGGCCCCTATCGGCTGGAGAAGACGCTGGGCAAGGGACAGACAGGTGAGCCAGGGGAGGGGACACTTGGGGCGGGGGCGTGGGGAGCTGGGGGCAGAGGGCGGGACTCATGGGTATTCAAAGAGCTGGGGCTGGCCACCCAGACCCCTGGGTCCATCACAGAAAAGGGACTTGGTGTCCAGACAGCTGGATTCCCAGATGGGGAGAAGTCTCAGACTCTGGGGTCCTGAGGATGAGGGGTCTGGCCGCCTGGACTCCTGGAGAATGCTGGGGCCCAGGGACTCCCACCAGGCTGGGTCAGAAGTTGGAGGGGCTCTGGCAGCAATGAGGAAGGGAGGCCAGACTGCAGCAGGGAGGATGGCACTGGGAGCGGAGGAACTTGGTGCAGTACAACCGCAGGCTGGGGTGAAGCACCCGACTGGGGTGCGCCCAGGAAGCTGCTTCCCTCTGCACTGTCCTCCAGCCTGGAAGGGCTGCTGAAGTGATAGGAAGTGAGGCTAAGGTGATGGGGTCTACAGCATCCTCCCTCATCTCCAGTATGCTGGCTCACCATGTGGACCAGGAACAGAGAGGTGGAAAGTGGATAGTCAGATCCCTCAGCCGCGAGTGGGTGGGGGTGGGGGGGCAGCCATCGCCTTTCCTGATTGGGGGCGGGGGAGTTGAATGCCTATGACCTGGGCAGTGGGTCCAGAGATGGACCCAGGGTCTCTGTGAAGCTAAAGGCCAGGGCCTGAGGTAGGAGGGGAGAGAGTTAGATCTCCAGATCCTAGTGATAAGCATGAGAAGGTGTTGCTGACCTGAATTCCTGAGTTATGGGAAGGAATAGGCCATGGGTGTGGGGTCTGAGGAAGGAGTCTGGATGCCAGAACTCCTGGGTTTGTGGGGAGGGCTGGGGGTCTGGACTCCTGATTCTGAGGGAGGAGGAGCTGGGGGCCTGCACTTCAGGGTCTGAGAGAGGAGGGGCTGGGGGCCTGGACTCCTGGGTCTGAGAGAGGAGGGGCTGGGGGCCTGGACTCCTGGGTCTGAGAGAGGAGGGGCTGGGGCCTGGACTCCCATTCCTGAGGCAAGAGGAGCTGGGGGACCCAGACACCTGGTCTGTGGCTTTGAGGCTTCCCCTGGGGAGTGGGCTACTCTTGGGATTTGCATGCACCCAACTATAGCTGCTATTAAAAGCAGATCAAAGAAGGAGATTGGAAGGTCAGTGTTTGGGAGGAAGTAGAGAGGATGAATTGGGAAGGAGGCAAAAATTAGATTACATTCTTTGGGAGACATGGAGTCTCCAGAGGATTGAAGCACAAGGAATTCAAGGAAGTGATGGGCTGAGGGAGAGGGAGAGGTTTGAAGGAGGCAGATTGGGGGAGACAAAACTATGGAGACATAGTGAGAAAAGACTATGGGGAGAAATGGACTTACACAGGCACCCAGAAAGAACAGAATTGGGGTGAGAATCAAAGGCAGCTGTGGAGGTGAAGGGAGCTGGGTATATGGACAATCAGGAGGAACAGAATTGGGCAGAGAACTGTGTTTTGTGGCCATGGTGACTTGGCCCCTAGGAGTTCAGGTCAGGGTAATTCAGGCCACTGTGAAAATAGCCAAGGGGAGGAGGAGGAAACAGGGTGGTAAGGGGGGTTTAGAAGCCAGTGTGGGGGATGGTGTCCTAGAAACATACCCCACATTTTCAATCCTGCTCCCCTAGGGCTGGTTAAACTCGGGGTCCACTGCATCACGGGCCAGAAGGTCGCTATCAAGATTGTAAACCGGGAGAAGCTGTCTGAATCGGTGCTGATGAAGGTGTGTGCGTGTGTTTCAGAGGGAGGAGGACCCTGTGGGAATGGGGGAGGGAGAGAGGCCATGCTGACCTCTGTTCCTCTGTCACCACCCTATTCCCCAGGTGGAAAGGGAGATCGCCATCCTGAAGCTTATTGAACACCCACACGTCCTCAAGCTCCATGATGTCTACGAGAACAAGAAATATTTGTAGGTATTTATAGACACCCAGCCCTTCCATGTGCCCTCCCCAAATTCCTAGGGTGGGACCTTTCTGGAAAAAAAGGCCTGGAGGGCCTGGGGAAACTTGAGTTCTCCTGGCTGGACCACTAAAGGCCCAGTCCCTTCTCTACTGCATAGGGACACCTCCTGTACACACATAACCCTGATTGTTCCACAATGACCTTGCTTGATGCTGATGGTCAAATGTGCCCCAACAACAGGACTGCCAAGCCTGAGCTTCCCTGAGAGGAAGACAGAGGTTGATTTGCCCCCTTGCAACCCAGCCCCAGTCACTCTGCTGTCCTGAGGGAACACTCTATGGTGGATAATCTGGATAACTTCAGCCAAACCCAACTTGCCAAGGACAGATCCCTCCTTACCTCCCATTTACTAAGGCAATGGAGCCTAGTCAAGCCCAAGGCTCAGGGACTCCTGGCTCCTCCCAAACCCCCACTCTGGAGCATTAGAGGCCCTCTCCTCCCCCAACATAACTCTGGGCACTACGACTGGACACCCCAACAATGGGACTCCTTAGGAGTTCTGAGTCCCTATCTCAAAGCTGTCCAGGCTTCAGACAATAAGCCTTTGTCTGGACTCTAGAGACTAAAGGGACAGCTGGACTGGGCAGCAGGAGAGGGGACAGCCCCACTGCCCTCACCATGCAGTTCCCAGGATGAACTGACTCCAACACCCATCAGATGCTAGGGCGGGCTTCCCCAACGGTGGGGGCGGAGGGGGGGGGCCCTGCCCTGGCCCCAGGGCTTCATGGGAATTGTAGTCCTTGGGCTTCCCCAGGTGTGGCAAGCAGGAGCTATCACTACCACTCCAGGGAAGTTTATGCCTCGTAGGAAAATCTCAACCTTCCAAGACCTCATAGAAGTTGAGCTGGGGGAAGTAGGGCTGATAGGAGTGAGAATTTTAACCTCCCACAGCCTCATGAGCAGTGGTTCTCAACCTGTGGGTCGTGACTCCTTTGGGGGTCAAACGACCCTTTCACAGGGGTCGCCTAAGACTATCAGAAAACACATATCAGATATTTACATTACGATTCATAACAGTAGCAAAATTACAGTTATGAAGTAGCAATGAAAGTAATTTTATGGGGGTCACCACAACAACAGGAACTATATTAAAGGGTTGTGCATTAGGAAGGTTGAGAAACACTGCAGACATTTGGAATCTTTAAAATCCAGGTGGCTGATGGGAAATAGGAGTCTATGTCCCAGAGGCTTATGGGAGTTTGGAGTTTTGGTTTTGTTTTTTTTTTACATCTGAGGCTGATGGGAGTTGTAGTCTTTTTCTTCACAAAAGTTGACTTAGATTGGTATGCACTGCCACCGTTATTGCCAAAATTAGTGTAATTTGAGTTTATTATTCATTCCAGAGGCTTATGGAAAATAAGAGGCTTGGCTTTCTAGGGCCAATGGGGATGTATGTGTGGATTGTCTTTATTTCCCAGAATCCTATGATAATTGGGGGTGTCTGTCCTTCAGGTACTAATGGAGTTGCCATATCTTCTGAAACAACTAAGAGTCAAAGCGTTAATACTTCTGAAGTTGCCACAGTAGTCACTGCAGCCTAGGGCTCATGGGAATTAAATTATGGCTTCCCAAAGGGCTGATGGCTATTAGGGTATCTTTTTTTCGGGGATGATAGGGATTGGAGTATCTCCCTCCCAGGGACTGATGAGATGTGGAGTCTTTACTTCCCAAGGGCTGATGGGAGTTGTAGTCTTTACCTCACAGAAGTTGACAGGTGAAGTGGTGCATACTATAAATGTCATTGCCTAGGAATAGCTGAGAATTCCATTATCTGTAGCCCAGAAACTAATGGTAATTAGAACTCTGGCTTCCCAGAAGCTGATGGAAATAGGGGGATTTATTTTCTAGGGACCTAGGGGAATTGGGACCTCTGACATCCAGGTACTAACAAAATACTTTATCTCCTGAGGACAACTATAAATCAAAGTGTTGAACCCTGAAGTTGACATGGAGTTCTCTGCTGCCCATGACTGATGGGAATTAGTTTTGACTTCCCAGTGGCTGATGGGAATTGGAGTTTCTACCTGGAATTGATGGGAATTGGAATCTCTTCCTCCCAGGGACTCATGGAAATTGGAGTCTACTCCTTCAGGGACTTATGGGCATTAGGATTCTCTGCCTCCATGGACTAATGGGATTAAGGTCTTGTATTGGGGTCAAGGGACTGATGGAAGAAGGAGACCAGGCTCTTTGGTCCCCGACTTGCCCCTTCCAGCCCTCTTCCCCCTCCATGTCCCTCAGGTACCTGGTTCTGGAGCATGTCTCTGGAGGTGAGCTATTTGACTACCTGGTAAAGAAGGGGAGACTGACCCCCAAGGAGGCCCGAAAGTTCTTCCGTCAGATCGTGTCAGCGCTGGACTTCTGCCATAGCTACTCCATCTGGTGAGGGTCACAATCACTTATCGGCTTCCTGTCTCTATAGATTTACCATTTTGGACATTTCATAGAAATAGAATCCTACTACATGTGGTCTTTTGTGACTGGTTTCTTTCACTTAGCAAAATGTTTCTAAGGTTCATCCATGTTGTAGCAGGTGTCGGTACTTCATTTCCATTTTTTGTTGTTGTGGTGGGGTTTGTTTTTGGTTTTTTTTAGGGGAGTTGGTTCCCTGAGTGGGAGGATTGAGTCCAGGCTGTGGCAGTGAGAGTGCCGAAGCCTAGCCACTACACCACCAGGGAACCTCCCTTCATTTCCTTTCTTGGCTGAGTAATACTCCATTGTATGGATAGACTAAATTTATCTATTCACCAGTTGGTGGACATTTTGTTTTTTTTTCTCCTCTTGGGCTATTATAAATAATGTGGACATATGAATATTCATTACAGGTTTTGGTATGTACTTATGTTTTTGGTTTTCTTGGGTACATACCCAGAAGTGGAATTGTTGGGTCCTATGGGAGTTCTGTTTAGTCTTTTGAGGGTGTACCCAACAGTTTTTTTAAAAAACAGCTGTACTGTTCAACATGGCTACCAGCAGTCTATGAAGATCTGGGTCTCTCTACATCCTCATCAGCACTTATTATCTGACTTTTTTTATTATAACCACCTTAGCGGGTATGAAATAGGACCTCATTGTGGTTTTGACTTGTGTTTCCCTAATGGCTAATGATGTAGAACATCTTTTCATGTGCTTTTTGGCCACTTGTATATCTTCTTTGGGGAATGTCTATACAAATCTTCTGTCCATTTTTAATTGAATGTCTTTTTATTATTGAATTGTAAGAGCTACTTATTCTAGGAACAACTCTTTCATCAGATGTGTGTTTTTAAAGTATTTTCTTCCAGTCTGTTACATGCTTTTGCATTTTTATTAGTGTCTTGTCAAAAGCAAAACTTGTACATTTTGATGAACTCCAGTTTGTTGATTTTTTTTTTTCGCTTTTACAGTTTATACTTTTTTTTGGTCCTATTTAAGAAATGTTTGCCCAGTTCAAGGCACTAAGATTTTCTCCTATGTTCTCTTATAGAAGCTATATAGTTTTAGCTCCTGCATTTAGGCCTGGAATCCATTTCAAATTAATGTTTGTATTTGGTGGGAGGTAAAGGTTAAGATTCATTTTTTGCATGTGAACATCCATAGGAAAAGACCATCCTTTCCTCTTTGAATTGTCTTCAGCTCTCAAAACAAGATATTAAATATGCAGCATTTTTATGATTAATTAAGGAGTAAAATATATGCCTTTGGCTTGTCTTTCAACCTGATCTATTTACACCCCTCTCTCTCTAGGATGGGGATTAGAGATAGGGTAGGGATTAGGGTGGAGGGGCTCAGATTTGGAGGTAAAGCTGGGCAATATTATAAAAAGGGCAGCTCATTTAAATTGTCAACACCTCCCTATTGACAAGACAGTGTCAAAACCCTGAAATTAAAAACACTGACCTCCAGGGGCCAATGTCAACATATTTAACAATCAGTATGACCTAGTGCTAATCACTTTCAACAGAAATAGTAGAATTTCTGGGCCCCACCTCCCCCTAGACATTAATCCTCAAATCTTGAGAAGTGTGGTCTCAGGGGAAGGGAGGCCTAAGGTATGCCCTTATTTATTTATTTATGTATTTGTTTGTTTGTTTATTTTTGAGTGTCAGCATTGATTTATTTATTTGTTTTTTTATGTGGGTAGTTCCCTGGCTGGGAATCGAACCCAGGCCACAGCATTGACAGCACCGAAGCCCTAACCACTACACCACCAGGGAACTCCAAATTTATTTATTTATTTATTATTCAGTATGGAAATATTTCAATATGTAAAGAGCCAGCCCAGTATCAGCCCTGTTTACCTCAAAATATCTCACTTTGTACATATTCAAATACTTGTGGATAAAATGATACATCTGAGGGCTCCCATAAAATAATCCAGTGGGGGAAGGAGAGACTGTGTAGGGGTATTGATGAGAGAAAATTCGCCTTGAGTTGATAATGGGTGATGCTGGAGGGTGGGTACAGAGGGCTTCCCTACATTATTCTCTCTACTTTGGGGCCTGTTTGAAATTATCCCTAATCAAAGTTTCCAGAAGTGTCCCCCTCTGAGAGATGGTGAATGGGGCTGTGGCCTCCAGGAGTGGGGCAGAGGCCTGAGCCCCACCTGCCTATCTTAGCCACAGAGACCTAAAGCCTGAGAACCTACTTTTGGATGAGAAGAACAACATCCGCATTGCAGACTTCGGCATGGCGTCCCTGCAGGTGGGGGACAGCCTCCTGGAGACCAGCTGTGGGTGAGTCAGGGGCTCGGTCTCCTGAGTCCCAGGGAGGGGGCTAGAAGCTGGCCAGAGGCTCACACCTCATCTCTTCCTCAGGTCCCCCCATTATGCATGTCCAGAGGTGATTAAGGTGAGTGAGCAGCAGGTAGAGGGGAGAGGAGCAGAAGGAGCCTGGCAGACAGGTGAACTTCATGGCTGGTCCTGCTCCCTTCCAGGGGGAAAAGTATGACGGTCGCCGGGCAGACATGTGGAGCTGTGGGGTCATCCTCTTTGCCCTGCTTGTGGTAAGGCACCCCTTGCCTCTCCTGCTCCGTTTCTAGAACAATCTTTCTTGCCTATGCATGAGCACAGACCATGAAGTTCCATCCTCACCCCAGGAGTTGTGTCCCAAATATTTAACTAGTATCAGGGAAGTGGGGGGTTGTATTCACTTGCAGTCTAAGATCGTGAAGGTACCCATTCAGTCACAGAACTAAGGGATGGTTCCGGGGGGTCCCCAGAAGGGATAGGGCAGCCAAGAGCCCTTGGAGGGCTTGGGACAGTGGCTGGTCATTTGTCACCCAGGGGGCTCTACCTTTCGATGACGACAACCTCCGCCAGCTGCTGGAAAAAGTGAAACGGGGTGTCTTCCACATGCCACACTTCATTCCTCCGGACTGCCAGAGCCTTCTGAGGGGAATGATTGAAGTGGAGCCAGAGAAAAGGCTCAGTGTAAGTTGAGTAGACCTGAACAGGGGTGAGGATAGTGGGTGATGAGGACAGGATCCCTAGAGGAGTCATGAGGATGGATTTCCAGGACCATCCTGTCAGTCCCTGGGTGTGGAGAGGAGTCACTAGCTGAGTCTCAGCCCCAAGTCCTGCAAACCTGCCACTCCAAAAAGTGGAGGAGGACCCCTTCCACAGGAGGGCACATGTGAAGACTGGCCCTTCAGAGGATGCTCAAACAGGATCCAGAGTAGTTGGGCTGCATGTGCTCAGGGCAATAAGCCACCACTAAGGGGAGACAAGAGACGTCATCCTGCCATTGGTGATAGGGAAGGTAGGGGGCACACTTAGGGCACCAATACCACCCCATCAACTTTCATTGCTGCCACTTGATCATATGACCTCACTCTTGCTTCTCTTTGACCCATCCCCCTCACAGTTGGAGCAAATTCAAAAACATCCCTGGTACCTGTAAGTATGGGGGAATGGGACAGAGGGGTCCCTGTGGGAGGAAGGGACAGGGCCCCAAATGTCAAGGGCTCCCAAAGCAGGAGAGGAAGCTACAGGGTGGGATGCCCAGGTTCCTAAATGAGGAGGGGCTAGGGACTCAGTCTTCTGGGTCCTAGGGGAAGAAGACAGGGTGGAGGAGGGAGCTGGGGCCTGGATTCTTGGTTTTGAGGGAAGAGGAGGCTGGGAGTCTGGAGTCTGGGGTATGAGGGAGGAGACTGGAGATCTGAACTTCTGAATCTGAGGTAGGAGTGGGCTTGGAGCCTGGACTCCTGGGTCTGAGGAAGGAGGAGCTAGAGGCCTGGATTCCTGGGTTCGCAAAAGAGGTAAAGGCTAGGACTTGGGGCCCCCCAAGTCTTGGATGAAAGAGAGGGCTGAAGTCCCTGGTGACAGGTTCCCTATGATGTTTCTCCTCCTCCCCAGAGGCGGGAAACACGAGCCGGACCCTTGCCTGGAGCCAGCTCCAGGCCGCAGGGTGGCCATGCGGAGCCTGCCATCTAACGGAGAACTGGACCCTGACGTCCTGGAGAGCATGGCTTCCCTGGGCTGCTTCAGGGACCGAGAACGGCTGCACCGCGAGCTACGCAGTGAGGAGTAAGACCTCCGCCATAATATACACTCCTCGCCAACTGCCAACTGCCAGCTGCCTTAGCTCCCCTGACAGCCTGCAAAGTTGCACTTAGCCATCACACGTGCAGACTCCCTGGAAGTGGTGGCCTGGCCTCTAAATGGGGCATGGCTTAAAATTCCCGTGTGGAGCTATTCCTGGAGGAACCACAAGGGGGCGGTAGGACCAGCAGGTCAAAGAGCCGGTGCTGATTTTAATAGATGCTAAGACAGTGTATCATCCCATAGTACTTAACATAGAGTAAGTGCTCAAATGTTAG
Source organism: Lyroderma lyra (assembly GCA_004026885.1). Classification (NCBI taxonomy): domain Eukaryota; kingdom Metazoa; phylum Chordata; class Mammalia; order Chiroptera; family Megadermatidae; genus Lyroderma; species Lyroderma lyra. Next base: position 56,950 of record PVJL010008558.1, read on the forward strand.
GTGTATTATATATTGTTGTTGTTGTTGTTGTTGTTGTTGTTATAGTAAAGTGATGCTGAGATGTATACCAAGACAAAGTAGCAAACCATTTTGATACCTAGGAAAATGAAACCATATACAGAGATACTAGATGGACTGAGTCCCTAGAAAACCAGTCACAGATGGAGGGAGGGGATGAGACTGTCTCTGGGACTTGACCTCTAACACCAGTCCTCTCCTACCCACCCTCCATAGGGAAAACCAAGAAAAGATGATATATTATCTGCTTTTGGATCGGAAGGAGCGGTACCCCAGTTGTGAGGATCAGGACCTGCCTCCCCGGAATGATGTCGGTGAGAAGGCAGGGCTGGAAGTCCAGACCCCATATTTGTGATTGGAGAAGGGGCTGCAGGACCTGAGGGTCTAGGTTTACACTCCCTGACTTGCTCTGTGACCTTTGTCAAAACCCTCTCCACTCGGGACTTCAGTTTTCCCATCTGAGTACCATGTACAGCTGGATGAATAAGTCTTTTGATTGGATTGAAACTCTTGGCCCGCAGACCCCCCTCGGAAACGTGTGGACTCCCCCATGCTGAGTCGTCATGGGAAACGGCGGCCAGAGAGAAAGTCCATGGAAGTCCTGAGCATCACGGATGCTGGGGGTGGCGGCTCCCCAGTGCCCACCAGACGGGCCCTGGAGATGGCCCAGCACAGCCAGCGGTAGGAATCCTGCCCCTCCAATGGTATCCATAGTCCTGGGTGGGGAGGGACTTAAGGTTTCTAACCCCATCCCCACCTCCAAAGTGCTGTGTGATTGGGACAAGTCACCTGTCCTCTCTGGGCCTCATTTCCTCATCTTGAAGGGAGAGGACATCTGAGCCTTTTGAAACTGTTCCTCCTGATTTTTTTTTAAATCTGTCCTGGAAACAGATCCCGGAGTGTCAGTGGAGCCTCCACTGGTCTGTCCTCCAGTCCTCTGAGCAGCCCAAGGGTAAGGACTGGTCCCCAATAAATTGAGAGTGGGTAAGGTGGTGAATTCCCTGTAGAGCAAAGATGGAGCAGCACAAAGTATAATTCCCATGAAGTTCAGGGACATTGCCTCATTGTCCCTAAAGGGCCAAAGACCCAAGGCCCCATTAGTGTTTTAGTTCATTGGCCATTTCTCCCTCCACACAGTTGGGTTTTCCCGGTTTCTGAAGGGTTCATGTATTCATTTAACAAAAGCTAATTGAGCGTCTACTGTTTACCAGTCACTGCTAGGTTTACAGCTTTGAGCATGATAGAAAAAGTCCCTGCACCCTTAACAATGGGAGTTTGGAGGGGGAATGATTGGACTACAAGTTCCAGCATGCATCGGGTCCGCCTGCGTGAGTGTGTGTGAGAATGGGCGCCTAGAGCTTCCTGGGAATTGTAGTCCTCTCACCCATCTCCACTCCTCCACAGAGTCCAGTCTTTTCCTTCTCACCAGAGCCCGGGGCTGGAGATGAGGCTCGGGGCGGGGGCTCTCCGACTTCCAAAACGCAGACGCTGCCTTCTCGGGGCCCCAGGGGTGGGGGCACCGGGGAGCAGCCCCCGCCCCCCAGTGCCCGCTCCACGCCACTGCCCGGCCCCCCAGGCTCCCCGCGCTCCTCCGGGGGGACCCCCTTGCACTCGCCCCTGCACACGCCCCGGGCCAGCCCCACCGGAACCCCGGGAACCACGCCGCCCCCAAGCCCTGGCGGTGGCGTCGGGGGAGCCGCTTGGAGGAGTCGTCTCAACTCTATCCGCAACAGCTTCCTGGGCTCCCCTCGCTTTCACCGGCGCAAGATGCAGGGTACAGGGTTCCTGTGCGCGTGAAGTCCTGAGTCTTAATGTGGGGAGGGGGCTGGGAGCTAACATCTGGGTTCCAGGAGCAAGGCGTTGGGGGCTTGGGTTCCCAAGTCCTAGAAGATGGGATTGTGAGTATAGATGCAAGTATTGGTGAGAGAGGAAGTGGGGGCCTCTGTCTTTGAAGGACATGCCTCTTGGGTGTTCTGGCTCACCTTCCATTGGCTCATGGCGAATAAGCCCCACCCAGAGGGTGTGGCCTAACGGGCAGCAGGGCTAGAAGAAAATCAGGCAGGGTGCTATTTGGGGTTTTAGTTACTGGGGGGTGAATAGACACTGGGTCTGGACCCCCTAGTTGGAGGCGACTGCTGGCCTGTGTGCTGGAATCGAGGATGATGGACAAGTGTTGACCATGCCCTCCCCTCCCCCTCAGTCCCCACTGCAGAGGAGATGTCCAGTTTGACGCCAGAGTCCTCTCCAGAGTGAGTCTGACAGGGAAGAGAACAGAGGGGATGGAGGGAAGTAGGGGGAATTCATTCCCTACCTGACCCTCCAACCATCCCCTCCCACTCAGGCTGGCAAAACGCTCCTGGTTTGGTAACTTCATCTCCTTGGACAAAGAAGAACAAATATTCCTCGTGCTAAAGGACAAACCTCTCAGCAGCATCAAAGCGGACATTGTCCATGCCTTCCTGTCGGTGAGGGGCCTGGTTCCCCATGTACCCTGGCGACCACAGAACTACAAATCCCAGCAGTGCTTGGGGTTCACCCTGGCACTCCTGCCTTCCTCTTAGGGTTCATGGGATTTGTAGTTTTCAGCCAGAGTTAGGTTTGGTCATTGCGGAGGCAAGGAAAGGTTTGCTGTGCCCTGGGGTCTGGAAGTGGTGAAATAGGATCCTGAATTACGGTTACCATATATTATTGTCCCCTGAGAATTGGTGATTTGCCATTCCCTTACTATTATGTGGGGATTTATTTCTCTTGTACCTGTTTATATTGTAGGACAGAGAAAACTATAAATCCCGACAGGAGCCTCCTGATGTCTTTTGTTACTCTTTTGCCCCAGTGACTAATGGGAATTTTAGATCCTTGGGCAGGGGCAGTTGTAGGGTTGGTTATCCATTCCTTGGAATCAAGTCACTGGAATCACCCCCTCATATTCCCTACCTTTCTCAGATCCCCAGTCTGAGTCACAGTGTGCTGTCACAGACCAGCTTTAGGGCTGAGTACAAAGCCAGCGGTGGCCCCTCCGTCTTCCAGAAGCCTGTCCGCTTCCAGGTGGACATCAGCTCCTCTGAGGGGCCAGAGGCCTCCCCACGGAGGGATGGTGGTGGTGGTGGCGGTGGCATCTACTCCGTCACCTTTACTCTCATTTCTGGTAAGTTTCCCTTGACTAGACTGCCCCCAGCTTGGTGTTTGGGATGCTCAAGACAGCTGAGGTAGGATAGCAGTCCGGGAGGGCAGCATGAGAGAGGAGTGCTCAGCTGGTGCTGGCTGTGTGAGCCCCCTCCTCACTCAGATCCTTACTTCCTCTGCTCCATTTTCCCATTGACATTTAATGTTGTGACATAGTGTTTATGATGTCCCTCTGTGCTTTGTATGCACTATTTCCTCAAACCTTCCCAGAAGACTTCTGAGGTGTTAGTGATCACCCATTTGATAGAGAATCAAAAACTGAGTTCTAAATTGATTTGACCAGGGAGTTCCCTGATGGTGTAGTGGCTTAAGGCTTCGGCGCTGGCGCTGTCAACACTGCGGCCTGGGTTCGATTCCCAGCCAGGGAGCTACCCACATACCAAAAAGAAAAAAAGAAAAAAATTGATTTGACCAGAGTCACACTGTATACCGGGCAGAGCTGGGGCTCAAGCTAGGCCTTCTAACCTCATAGCACAGAGCTCTTCCTACTACTTTAAGACTATGTCAAAGAGCAAAGACAGAGGTTATTGCTAGGAGGCCATTCCTGCACCCAGAGCAGACATTGCCAATAGATCACAGCGCTTCTTCCTGCTGAGTTCAGGACATACTCAGAAATTCCTGACAGCCACAGTTAATCAAGAGTTGGCACAACAGATGAAAACCACCGAAACTCCTGTTTCTAATTCTACTTGGTTCATAAATCCTGTTAACAGGAGTTTGGGGAACAAGGAATACTTCTGCATGCTCTCTTTGTCACCAGTGTTAATACTGTAGACTCCCTGTTAACCGGAACTCAAGCTACTGGCACAATCTCAAGTGACAGATAAAATACGCTTTTTCTGGTTGCCTGAGTTCCGGTTAACAGAGAGTCTACTGTATGTCACAACTGGGAGATGAGCTTGCTCCCAGAGTTTCTAAACCAGCCTGCTATGGAACGCTGGGGTTTTACATCACCAAAATGATTGAAGGTTCTTTTCTCTTCTTCCTTAAAAACTAAAAGGCAGAATGTTCTCAATTTTAAGATTATTTTTCTCCCATTGATTTTTCTTACATTTCTGGCTTTTCATGACCTCCCCTAGAAACTAACAAGTCATAGAACCTACTTTAATAGGAAACAATACCTATTGTTATTTTAAGTCCAACGTTTCTTAACTCCATGTGCAAATCATGGATCTATATCTGACCCCAACAGAGTGGGAGAAACTGAGACTGAGGGGAAGAGAATCCTTTGCTGGGTGGAGGGACTGGGTTCCATAGAGTGGGAGGGACCTTCCCTGTCCTAATCTATCCTCAAGTCATTCTGTTTCCCTGCCCCTTAAAGGTCCCAGCCGTCGGTTCAAGCGAGTCGTGGAGACCATCCAGGCACAGCTGCTGAGCACTCATGACCAGCCCTCTGTGCAGGCCCTGGCAGGTGGGAGGCAGGGGTACGGGGCTGTCTCTCTCTTTTATCCTGTGGGGTGGAGGGGAGACTTCCTGGTGACCGGTGCTATTGATTTGCAGGTGAGGCTTTACCTGTGGGGAAGCAAGGCCTACCTGTTGCTGCATTGACACTATTGTTTCATTGAGGCCTCACCTGGAGGCTTGGAGAAGCTGGGGCCCTTTCTGTCCCTGCTGAGTTGGCTTTCAAGGACTGGGCCTCACCTGGGAGCATGCACTCTGCTCCAACAGGACTTCCCAGATGCTAAACTCCTTTCAGGGAATGGAATTCCCTAACAACCAGGGATAACCAAAATTCCTAAGTGGAGAGAGTCCTACTCAGCTCCACTCCTGAAATATGGTGGGTCCTCCCCTTGGAAGAGGCCCCACAGTGAAAGGGAGCAGGCAAACAGGAACCCAGCCTTGATGGAAGTAGCCTGGGTGTCCTTGTCACCAGATAACACCAAATTCCAAAGTCATGTCTTCTTGGAAGCAATGGTTTCAGACTAGGGGCCCATTTTGCCAAGGTTAGAAACCACAGGGCTAAACTTAAGGTGTCCTGAGGGCTGGGATACTCTCCCTCCTGGAGGCTGGGGGAGGTATGTAGGCGGATCCAGTTCTACCTTCCAGAGGCTACAAGCCTGCATTCCTTTTCTTATCACCATCTTCACAACTGGTGCCACTACATCTCCTTGAAGGTTATTCAGTGGTCACATCTCCCTGTGACCTGGATCTCACCTGGGAGGAAAGATACTTTTAAGGACCCACCCAGATAATCCAAAATAATCACCCCACCTCAGGGCTTTCACCTTACAACTGCAGGGTTCCTGTTGACTTATAAAGTAACAGACACAGTTATTATCAGGAGGTAGACCTCTTTGCAGAAGGGCATGATTCGGCCTACCACAGCCCTCTAGCGGATATCTGGCAATGTCTGGAGATATTTTTGTTGTCTCAATTTGGAAGGAAAGGAAAGGGGTGGTACTGGCATCTAGTGGGTGGAGGTTAGAGTTGCTGCGAAACACCCCAAAGTGCACAGGACACCCACACAACAAGGAGTTATCTGGCCCCAGGTGTCAGTAGTGGGAAGTGGAGAAACCCTGCTCCATTAGTATCACTGGGTCTGGTTGCCTGGGCAACCAGAAAGCAAGTTAGGCCCCCTGAACCTTTCTAGACCTGGTTGCCAAGGAAAGGTGGCTTTAGCAATCAGGTTTTCCTAAAGGGCACACTCTTAAAGATGCAGGACCAACAGGTACCATTGGGGCCTTAGCCACACATTTTATAAAAGAGAAATGGCAGGGAGCAACCTCCAGTCTGCCCCAGAAGGAAGGAGAGCCTTATTGGTAGCTATGACAATGAGGCCTCCAGCAATCTGTGTCTCTTAAGAGGGCCAGTCTCTGCTAGGGAACCTCAGGTACTGTTTTGGGGCCCTATAGAAATTGCCAGGGAGTTCCCTGGTGGTATAATGGCTAAGGCTTCAACGCTGTCAACGCTGTGGCCTGGGAACTACTCACATTAAAAAAAAAATTGCCAGATGACTACTGGCAACCAGCACTGTCACCATGATCCCCTAGTCTGGGTAAGTCAGGCCCCACAAAAAGGTAACCCCAGTCAGGCAGGCCCAACTGGGAATATCCAAGACCCCCAAACAACCTACTACAGGCACTGCGGGCCCCATTGCCAAGGAGCATTCCCCCTGACAACCAGGGTAGTAGAAGGTAAGGAAGACCCTCTGGCTATGATCTGGGAAACTCGAATCTTGCCTGTTGCCACACGAGCTGTCCCTTAGCAAATAGTGCTGTAATCAGAGTCTCTGAGAATGTCTCCTGAAGTCAGGCAACTGGGTCTCACTTGGACAAACTTGGCCTAGTTTCCAGAGCCACAAGAGTTGGAGGGAGCCTACGATGCATGACCTGTTGTTCTACAGTTGCCAAGCCTGGTTGCTGGTGTGTGTCCACCTGGCAAACATCTCAGGCTCCCAGCCTCATGTTGGGGGCTTAGGCCTCTACACAGTGTCACTGGAACACAATCCCTGGGGTTTGGTGGCCTTGGGATTACTGAGACCAGGTGATAGCAGGAACCTCCATGCTGGGCTCCACAGCCTTGGAGCCTGTGCCAAATTGCTTCCTCCCCACAGACGAGAAGAACGGGGCCCAGACCCGGCCTGCCAGTACCCCACCCCGAAGCCTGCAGCCCCCGCCTGGCCGCCCAGACCCAGAGCTGACCAGCTCTCCCCGCCGAGGCCCTCCCAAGGACAAGAAGCTCCTGGCTACCAATGGGACCCCGCTGCCCTGACCCCAGGGGGCCGGGGAAGGAGGGGAGCCCCCTCCACCCCCCTTCCCTGCCCCCCAACTGTGAATCTGTAAATAGGGCCCAAGGAGTACATAGGGAGGGGGGAGACAAAACAAACCCGGCCTTGCCCTGCAGGGATGGGGCTTAAAGGGCCGTGCCCAACGGGGTGGTTTTAGGGGGGACTGAGGGCGGGGAGCTGTTTCTATTTTATTTATTGGTTAATTTATTATTTTATTTATTGATCAATCTCTCTGCAGGGTGGGGTGGGGGAGGGATGGGGGCTAGTTGGGGTGGCTTAGCAGATCCGGACAGACAGGGCCATCTGTCCTTGTGTCATCCCCAACTCCCCCCTCCTGGGCACCCCCTCCCCCGGTTCTCCTCCACCCCCCAACAACCTGCTGTACGGATTTGCTCTCCGGAAGGAATTCTGGTTTCGCGTGATCCTGCCTGCGTCTGTGTCTCTGATTCCGCCGGCGGCAAAAAAATAATAACAATAATAAATAGCCTTGATCAGGGATGGCTGGCTGGCCTTAGCCTCTCACTTCCTGGGTGGCCCTGATTTCAGAGGTGGGGCCAGACAGCAGGGACAGAAGGGCATAAACATGCCAGCCGACCAGAAGTTTACAGCCCTGCCCAACACGTACACCCACTAGGTTCCAGGTGGGGCATAAATGGCACATTCTTGCAAGTTCATCTCTGACAGTTCATCCCCAATGGTTCATCCTCAAAGATTCATCCAGTGGTTTATCTAGGGGGCGTGGAGAGGTCCAGTGATTAGCCTTTTTTCCTCTGCCAGTGAGGACAAGACCTGGGTCAGAGTGCCTGGGCCTGCTGGGCCTGCAGGGAGATGGGGGCGGCTGGCGGCAGAGGGCTGAGTCTGGGGCTGGGCTGGAGACACAGGGTGCAGCTGTCCAGGCCAGAGAAGTCGACAGTCAAGAGGCCGAAGAGCGTGAAGAGCAGCATGGCAACGGTCCACTCACAGGCAGCAGAGGCAGAGCGCAGCGGCCAGGTGTGGAGGACAACCACTTTACATCAGGGTCAAGGACACGCTGCTATAGGAACTATCCAGGATCCCAGCCAGGTTGCATGTGACCATGAGCAGGCAAGGCCATCTCTGGGTAACCTGTGACATGCTCACCCTGCCCTGGCTGGAATAACTTCCCCCTGTCCAGTCATACTTCTTGATGGTTCCAGGATGCTCTCAAAGGGATGCCCTCCAATCCTGTCTACATCTCAAGCCATTTCCCAAAATTTTCCCCTGCCATGTTCCTCCTGTTTGTATTGCATTCCCAATATCCCAGAACAAGTTTCTTACCTCCCATCAGTCTCCCCTGTTCTGCTATCTTCCAATTTGACTGGGCATTGCTTCTACCTTCAAATACCCAGGGTTTCCTAAAGATGCCCACCACCCATGGCCCTCAGGCCCCTCCTGCTCACTCCCAAACAGAATTGAATCTTCCTCCTAAAATATCTTCCTCTCTCTGGTTGCCCCCACCTCTTTGACAGCCCCACCATCCACTAATGCATTTAAGTCACCCTCACCACCTCCCTCCTCCTGCCCCATAGCCAGCTGGTAGACCCAAGTCTTGTCGTGTCTCCTTTGCCCATCTCTTTCTGGCCTTGCATCTCCCTCTACTGGCTTGCCCTGTCCCTTTGCTGACTCCTCAGTTCCAGCTCATTAAAACCTTTT
>PVJL010008559.1:0-65604 GCA_004026885.1 Lyroderma lyra
GACAGCAGGGTCGCCTTTGCAGCAGGCTGGGAACAGGAACTGCAGCCCTGTGTAGGTCTCCAGGGGGCTTAGAGCTGGGGTGTTATCTTTGCAGTTCAGAGTCCTCGCTCAGCCCTTCTACCACTCAAAAGTTCCAGAGGCTGGCTCCCAAACTCCTTCTGTCCCCAGCTCCCCAGTCTCTCTCCCCTCCCCCAAACTGAGCAGCTCTGAATAGTCAGCAGGGATCGCGTCCCGCATGGTCCGTCTCTGCCTTCCCCCTCCCGACTCGCCCCTTTCTCGCCAGCCTTCAGGTTTACTTGCGATTTGTGGATTTCTCAGCAGCCGGTTTGTCACTCAGGGTCCACTTTCTTGGCTCCTGGACGGCCGTTCAATTGTGTTTTCTGGGAGAGGCTTTAGGAACCTCCTCTCCAGTCGCCATCTTGTCTTCTCTAATGCCTAATTCCTCATTTTGTAGATTGCTTGTGTCCTTTTATTGGTGGTGTTGTTCTTTTTCTGAAGCTTTGTTCTATTATTTCATTCGGGACATGTTTCTTAGCCTTCCTATTCTAGTTTTCTTTCTGTGTTTGATTCTGTATATTAGGCACAGCTGTTATTTTTCCAGGTATTAGTAGAGTAACTTTATATGTTGTGTGTCCTGTTGAGCACAGTGGCACAGTCTCCCTGGTTTCTTTAGCTGGGTGCTCCAGGTGTGTTCTTTGCATGGATTGAGTGTGTCTTGTCATTGTAGTTGGGCCTTGGATGCTTTTGGCATATCAGTGGGAAGGATTGACACTGAGGCTGATTGACTGTAAAGACTGGCCACAATTTCACTGACAAAGTTGTAGTGCATGGGCTGACCCTATGGAGCAGGATATACTGTAGCAAGTCTCTGTTGACTGCCCTGTCTGCCCTTTTGGTTTGTAGCCCAGAGAGGCAGCCAGGTGGTCTTCTGGCTGTGTTTGATATTGGGCACCAGGTTTGCCAGCCCCACGGCCTCCTAAGAAGGATCTTGCTGAAATCCAAGTTCAGCTGCAGCCTCTGTCCTTACCAGGGCCAAGTGGAATAAGCTACAAAGCAATCCACAGATGGAAGCCACCTGTGCTGGGTTTAGAGTTGCCTGGGAGAGTCCTAGTCATGAACCAAGGCTGTCTGCTGCTATTGCCAAGCTTGGGGCATCTCAACAAATGGTACAGGGCACATTGAGTCCAGATGCTGCTTGTTTGGGATTTTGAGAACCTTTGAAAGATTTTCTAAAAATTTGTAGCATGAATCAAAACAGATTATTTGTATAGAAAAGCCACTGAACGTGGCTTGGGTGAGTTTGCTGTTTGGGTGGGGTATCTGATGGAGACTCAGATACAGTGGCAACCTGAATCTACACACTGGAAAGAGAGAGGGTTTCACAAAGAAGTAATAAGTTCTGACAGCACTTTTGTCTGAGAGAAAGCTACCCCTCCAGGCCTTGCCCTGAAGCCAGACAATTTAGTTTCTTCTTGTTTGTCCCAGGTGCATTTTGAACTGCTGCCCCAGTGCTGAAATTCAGAGTGAGTCTACTAGCAAGCGAGAGCATGTGTGAGCCCCTTAAGTAGTGCTTGAGACTTGAACAGCTCTCAGTCTCACTCAGGCACAATCACTCCTGGTTTTCAGAGCCAGAAGTTGTGGTGATATTTTCACAGAATCTGGGCTGCAGGGTCTTGTATAGGGCTTGGACTCTTGGCTTATTCAGGAAAACCTCTGAAACTGAGATATTCCTCCTGACTTTTAACTGCCATGTGTGAGTGTGGGACAAGCCAGTTCCACATCTCTGGACTCCTACAAGTCTCAAGGTTGCTTCATCTGAATGTCCTTAATTGTAGAACTTCTGTTCAGCTAGACTTCAGGTGATTCTCAATGATGGTCATTCTGTAGTTTAGTTGTAATTTTCATGTGGTCATATGAGGAAGCAAGGACAGTATTTACCTATCTCATCATCTTGACCAGAAAACCTTTTTGATCAGTTTCTGATTTATACACACAGAAATGGCATAAATAATTTAGCTTTTAGTTTTTCCTGTTGTGAAGTATTTAACTATGTGTAAGAAATCTGAGACCATGCTACTTAAAAGCACAGAATATGTTCGTAATATGATAGAATCATTTTTTTTCTAATTTATCTTTTTGCCAATAAAATGCTTAGCTATTCAAATTAACTGTTCAATTTCAAACATATGGGGGTGGTCAGTGAAGGTATATTTCTGCTTAAGTATGTGTTTGCCCTATTATGCTCTAGTAGTCTAGAATTTTCGTGACAGCCCTATTAAGTGCAAGTTTGTTGTCATCATGAGATGATATAATTGAAACATTCTTAGCTTATCTTGATTTTATTTCTCATCTTGATAAAAAATATTGGACATTTTACACTGTAGGAAAAACAGAGTAGTGTACTTATTATGATTTCCAAAGTAAATAAAAGATAGAATTGGTAATTACTAAACTGTTGTCTGTGTCTGTGAGTTTTGGTTGTTTTAGTGGTTACCAGAGTGTAAGAAGGGTACAGGGGTCAAACATATGGTGGTGAATAAAGAACAGATTTTGGGTAGTGAATACACAATGAAATATATAGATAAGGTATTATAAAATTGTATACTTGAAATCTATATGATTTTAGTAAACAATGCCACCCCAATGAACTTAATTAAAAAAAGAATACCCTGGGTGCCCAGAGTCCAAAGATTTGGAGTGATGGAAGAGGTCGTGATGTAGATATAGTATATATGGAATATTGCTTTGATTGAGCAAATATATAAATTATTTAATATAATAATTAAATAAATATATTGAAGATTAAAACAAAAAAATAAAATTGGGCCACTCAAGAATGTCTTTGGTAATGCTTGTTGGCGTTTTATCACCTAACAAAAGAAAACAAAAACAAAAACAAAAATAGAGTATCTTTCTGTTATCCTGTCTATTAAAATTTTTATAATATAAATTCCATGAAGACAAAGTTTTGTGGTTTCTTGTTCACTCTTGTAATCTCAGTATCTAGAGCAGTGCTAGGCTGAGTGTAAGTATGCACTCAATAAACATTTATTTACAAAATGTTATAGAAGTGGTCACTTTGGGATTTGGAGAAGATTTTAAAGCAGGAATATGATCGAGTATAGCATAAGACATTTAGTTATATATATTGCTTTCTTCTCATAGGTCTCAGGTTCCCCAATTTAAGTTATGTTGGATACAAGTAGTCAAATTTAAGGAATCAGATAACTGATATTTTTTGGCTTCCTGTATCTGTTAAACCTTTAGACCAGAAAAAGGAGAGTATAAAACAAGGGTAGTTCTATGTGGAATGTGTGAAAAGTGGAGGGATAAGTCATAGAGATTGTTCTAATTAAACTCTTCATGTTCCCCTAGGATATTTAGAAAAGAAAGTGGAGAAAAAAACGTGCGGGACCAAAATGTACCAAAATTTGTAGCAAAACTTTTCCAAGTCAAAGCATACTAATGTAAATAACAATGTCCCAGACTGACACCTGAAAGTAATATCTCCTGTTTATAATGCATTGATCACTTTTGCAAAATGTCCTTGCTACAGGTGCCTCTTTAGATCTCCAGAGTACATTCATAAAGGGCGAGAAAAGTGGTATTTTTGTGAGGAAAATATTTTATGAAGTGCTTTTCTAAAAGAATAGTCTAAATCAGAAGACTTGAAAAAATTTTTATCATATATCCTTATCAGTTAAAAACATTTTTTTTTTAATGTGGGTAGTTCCCTTGCTGGGAAAGTTAAAAACATTTGAACATGTATCTCTGTTGGACTAAATTTATTTATAGCATATATAATATTGCTAATTTCTATATTAAGTGTAGATGAAGCTTATTTTCTTTATTATTTTAGATAAAATAAATATGTATAGAAATTCTAATATTTTTCCATACCCAAAGTACAACCACATGTATTCCCACTGGATATACATACCTCGTTTTGAAAATATTTTATATAAAGTGCATGTTCAGTATACATCCCTTTACATACCTTAAATTCTATCTCTTAATAAGAAAGTATTTCTGAATGCTACATATCTGATATGAATTTCTTTCCACTGTACCCACAATTATAAGTAGCCATTTTGCCCCCAAAATTTCCAGGCTTGTACTTGTCTAACTTCAAGTCCAAAATACAATTTAATAAACAGCATCAACATTAAATCTCATTAGATTTTCTTGCTAATGTAAGTATCCCTCAATTAAGCACTATAACCTGGACATAGAATAAACTGGCAAAATTGGATTTGTGCTCACTTGTAAAACAGGCTGACCAGATGCTCCATTTTAAATGAGACACAAAACAAGAGTACTTACTGTCACATTTCATATGGTATGTATGGTCAGTGTAGTCTTACTGTGCTAAATTCAAGGAGTCAGAAGGCTGACCATACATAGTATTTTAAATGGGACAGTACCATTGTTTTCTGTCTCATTTAAAATGGTACATCTGGTCAACCTATCCTAAAAATAGTCGAGAAACATAAAATAAGAATGGAAGGGGCATTTTCCAAAATAAAAATCAGAGTACTCTTACATAAAAAGCTACCAATATTGGAGTTATAAATGATGTCTACAACATCTGGTTTTGTTATTTTTGTCATTAAAAGGAGTTACAGAACCCATCATGCTTTGGCTTCGACAATCAGGGAGCTGAGGACAAGGCTTTGTGCTATAATTCAACACTTAGCCTAAGTTTTCTGACAGTTTCTTTCATTTACTATCTGAAGCAAGCCACTCACAGATCCCCATCAAACACACACATTACACTATTGTTTTTTGACTAGTGATTTTGTAGTATCCTCATTTCTAGTGTCCATTTTATTTTAACCTGCTTTAGTCCCTTTGTCAACTACATGGCTTATAAATAAATATCTAATAACATTACTAAATATTACCAATGTTACCACATTGGCCTAATCAAAAAAGAAGACAAGCTCCAGTCAATGAAAGAAAACAAAATTCTTAATTGCAGAATTTAGAGAATCAAACTGTTGTTCCTAAGTCAAGTATTAAGGTATCCCCTTAACATTTTTTAAGTCGCTATCTTTGTGTGCTACCTCAATGTGTAGTAATAGTGCATTATCTTGCACAATAATTTTTATGTCTTTTCCTTAATGATGATAAAGTGCTCTAAAAAGAAACTGTATATGGGAAGGACTGGCACTGTATATGGACACCATAAGTTGCATTTAACATAGTGTAATTTGAACAACACCAAACAAAGGCTATCTTGCATACATAAGGAGATTACATACTCATAAAATTTGAAGTGTCATAATTTCCCCAGTGTCCATAATTAACAAAATCCTTTCTCTTATTGTTGCCTGAAATGACACCATTAATTAGTTATGAATGTGTGCTAAACATTTAAAAGGACCTATCTGAGATTCTCTTAGAATACGAACACCCTTAAATGTTAATGCCTTTTTTGCTTAGCTTTAACACAGTGTAATTTAGTGTGTTTTTCTCCTTACAGCAAGAGAAAATTCACATACTTCCCTATACATTTTTCTTTAAACCCTGCATGTTAGTTCAGTAAGACTCAAGAATGGGAGTTCCCTGGTGGTGTAGTGGCTTAGGGCTTCAGCACTGGTCCTGTCAGCGCTGCGGCCTGGGTTCAATTCCCAGCCGGGGAGCTACCCACATACCAAAAAGAAAAAAAAGAAAAAAAAAGACTCAAGAAGACCTGCCAAAAATAATTTAGTAAATTATCAGTGATATTGGCCACAGTTATAAGTCACCCTCACCTTTTTTACTGTCTCACTTCACTTTGTATGCTTCATTACTGCCAGAGATGGACCAAATCCGTAACAGTACAGGTAAGTGACTTGCCAAGATTAATGTATTAACCTTTCAAAATAACACTCTCTGTATTTCAATGTGTTTAATGGTGATATTGAGCTCTGCGAAGGGGAAGGTGGAAGAAGCCAGTCGTCAACACCTGTTAATCTCTTCTCTACTATCTCCCATAATTCAGCTCTAGTTCTAAACTTGCAAATACTATTCAACAACAACAACAATGACAATGGCAACAAATAGGCCTGCTGTTAACCAGACCTTCAATTACAGAGATGTTAGTGATTACTGAATATTAAATATGTTACCTTACATTTCTCAACCTTCCTTGTTATTAGGTTGGGTTATGTGACTAGTTCTGGATAACTGGCATTGACTATAATTGATGTCTTTTACTTCTGAGCAGAGGCAGTTATGAACCACCGTGCTACTCTATGCTGCCCTTTTTTTCTGTGTGGCTTTGGAGATGACATGTATCAGATGGCACAATTACATGATGTCAGAGACTTCATCATGTTGGGTTCTTGACTTTAAGGAGCAGAACCTTCTAACCCAACCACCACTGCCAAACTTTAGCAAATTAGTGTGAAAATACGTAACTGTTTCTGTGCTAATATATTTAGCACAGAAGACAGTCTATAGACATCTACTGTTATTTGATGTTGCCCTTTGAACAGTATCTTTGTTCAAAAATACCTCTTTATCACAACCAATGACTAGTACCTACAGCATCCCATTAACTTTTGTGTCAGGACATTTAAAATTAATAAAATAACATTTTACTTATTTATTTTAAAAAATTCCATCAAGGAAAGAAAACTGACTTTGGGTGGTAAGCATACTATGCCATATATAGGTTATGTATTATAGAAATTTATACTTAAAACCTTTATGATTTTACTATCCAATGTTACCCCAATAAATTCATAAAACATTTCAAAAATCCATCAAGTAATGCAGTGTATACCACTGAAATAAATGTCTAAACATTTTCCTGTCCATTTTTCTAAGTTCCTCTGAAAGTTCTAAAAAATAAATCTTTTCCAAAAGAGAGAATAAAGGAATGTTAACATGCAATATAATATTTTTGGAAATTTTCCTCTTTAGTGCATGTTATGTGTTTCTCATTTTATTTCAGTTAATATTTCCCTACAGGTAGTATTTTTCTCCCTCAAAATATGTTAAGCATTTTGTGAATAAGTTATACTTTTTAACTTAAAATATTCTAAATTTTTACCAAAATATGAAGTAGCTTCAATATTTTTATGTTCCAATTCTTATCACAAACTAACTCTAATTTTTTAACTTTGGCAAATCACCATTTGAAATCATTAAAAGATAGTTAATATCAAACTTGAAATCTGGATGTCTTCAATCATAGTAACATTAAATTTTATAATGTTGATGGTTCTTTTTCCTGATAATTAACTGGAGACAGAACAAGGCCTAATCTAGTAAATAACAGAAAAACTCATCAAAAGTTTCATTATGAATTTCTTACCCAGAAAAGAGTTCTATGAGACAGTGGCTAAGTTAGACAGTCAAGATTAAGAATAAGGTACAGAAATGGCATCTCCACCTAATGAAACTTAACATATAATGAACAGCAGTAGCTTTCTTTGGAAAGTTGGAAGAAATTTATTAATGACTCTATTAATGCTTGTCCAAGTGAATCAAGGACTCAAATGTACTCACTAAATTTTTTTTAAAGAGAGGGCAAGATGGCAACCAGGAGGAGGTCCCTGAAACTTCTCCAAGAAAACACAACTAAATGGCCATCCAGGAGCCAAGAAGGAAAACCCTAAGTGACACAATGACAACTGAGAAATTCATGCATCGCAAGAAAGCACCTGAAGATTAAAGAGTGGGGGGGAAAGCAGGAAAGAAGGGAGGGAGCAGAGACAGATTACAACAGGAACCCATCAGGGCTGACTGAAGAAACTAGAAAGAAATTAGGGAGCAGCACAATACACGGAAAGGAGGAGGCCAAGAGGTGACAAAAGTGAAAGCCAGAGTGGCAGGACACTGGGGAACTGTGAGCGAGCTGGACCTTAAAGCAACATGTTAGAGACAAAGTCTAGGAGCCAGCCTCTGAAACTCTTAAGTAGCAAGAAAGCTGTACAAGGACTGTAAACAGCCACAGATTGAAATAAAGCCCCAGATACAGCACCTCGGCTCCCGGGACCCTTACAGCCTGCAACACGCGCGACCATGTGGCATTACCATGGGGCCGTGGTTCCCAGTCCACAGCTGAGGCACGCAAGCTACAGTGATGCTGCCCATGGCATCTGGCACACAACTTTAGACCCATGGCATGCGCGTGTATAGCGCCCTTGCCTAGCAGTCTCGTGCACACCTGGGGATCTTGCAAGGGCTGCAGATTCTGGCCCACAGAGTGCCCACATTTGTTCCCCTTGCCCAGTGTCCTTGTGTGCACCTGGCAATCTTGCAGGGCCTGTGAATTCTGGCCCACAAAGCGTGCACATCCAGCGTCATCACAAGACACTCTTGAGCTGCCTGCATCACCAGGCCTGTGCTGTGTGCACTTCTAGTGCCCTCATGCAGTGCATGCTTACAGACTCGGCCCTGAACTGCAGCTGTGGAGATGAATTGCTGGAACACACTCAGAGTAAAGTGCTAGAGAGGGAAGAAAGGCAGATTTGACAGTGTTTGTCCCAACCAGCAAAAGCAGATTAAGCCTTCATGCCATCAGCCTCCCCTGTCCCCCCAGCTTCCTCAGCAAAGGGCAGGAGGTGGGCCTGCCTTAGCATGCACTTTATTGGCCTCCCTCCTCTCCTACAGCCTCCCCAATGAACTGCAGGAAGTGGAGGGACTGCAGACAAACACGCCCCATCTCCAAACAAAGCTAGAGACCACATAAGGCTTAAACACCTCCCCTCTCTCCCAAAACTTGCCCCCTAGTGCCCCCTAGTGTCTGCTGTACAGCAAGACACCACAAAAATACCAATCAGAAAAAGAAAGAGAGCTCCAGGGCTCTGCTGAAAATAAAGCCCTCCTGCCAAATAAAAATAACCCAGCAGACAATATGAGTACCTTGGGATTTAAAGCAGCTCAAAGAAAGGATGAAAAATCTCCAGAAAAGAATCTCATAGACCTAAAAATTGATGAACTAAGTGACAGAACCTATAATGTAGCTGTTCTAAAGGCTCTGAGAGAAACGAAAACATACTGGCAGAACACCATAGCTGAGATGAATGATCTCAGAAAGGAAATCTGAGAACAAATGGAACAATTTAACAAGGAAATTCAAATCACAGGGAAAAATGAGATAAAAATTTGAGAGATAAATAATACAATAAAATAAGAGAGAAATGAAATAACTGCCATAGTGAACAGGGCCAACAGATGGAGGAAAGAATTAGTGATATTGAAGATCAGAACATGGAAACATATCAGAAAGAGAAAGATGGGGAATATAGAACCAAAAGGAGCAAAAGAAGTCTGACTCCATAAAATAAAACAATATTAGGATAATGAGATTAGAAAAAGGAGCAGAGCATTCTACAGGGAACATACTCAAACAAATAGTGGACAAGAACTTTCCAAACCTATGGAAATATCCAGAACCCCAAATTCAAGAGAAATAGATCCCCTGAACAGTTGGACACTAGCAGAACTTCTTCAAGACACATTATACTAAATATATCAAAAATTAAAGACAAAGAGATAATTATCAAGGCAGCCAGGGAAAAAAGAACTATAACCTTTAGAGGAAAATCCATGAAGTTGATATCAAATTTCTCAGCAGAAGCTATACAAGACAGGAGGGAATGGAATCAAATATTCCAAACTTTAAAAGAGCGAAACTTCCAGCCAAGAATAAATTATCTAGCAAAATTATCCTTTAAGTATGAAGGAGGAATAAATACCTTCTCAGACACACAGAAGCTGAGGGAATTCACCAGCACAAGACCAGCACTTCAAGAAACACTGAAAGAAGCTCTTCAAGCTGAAACAAAATATTAAGATAAATGGAATACAGTTGTGGCAACAAGAAAGAAACAAAAATAATACAAAGGAACAACAACAACTTCCTTCCCAAAAAACTAATGGCTGCAGGAAATTTTCACATATTAATTATCACTCTAAATGTTAATTGACTGAACTTACCCACAAAAATATAGAGTAGCAGATTGGATTAAAAAACAAAACCCATCCATATGCTATCTCCAAAAGACACATTTCCGTCATAAGGACAAAGACTCAGAGCAAATGGATGAAAATCAATACTCCAAAAAATAGTAACCAGAGAAAAACAGGATTTGCCATACTGACATCTGATGAAATAAACTTTAGGTTAAAAAAGATAACAAGATATAAAGATGGACATTACATAGTGATAAAAGGCACAATACAATAAGAAGATTTGACTAATTAATATCTATGCTCCCAACCAGAAAGCACCAAAATATACAAAGCAACTACTAACAGATCTGAAAAGAGAAAGTGACAAAAGCACAATCACCATTAACAGCCAAGGACAGATCATCCAAACAGAAAATAAATAAGGAAATATCAGCTCTAAATGACATATTATAGCAACTGGGCACAATTAACATTTACAAGACACTTCATCCAGCAAAAAGAGACTATAACTTTTTTCTAGTGCACAAGGAATATTCTCAAGGATAGACCACATGCTGGGACACAAAAGTAGACTCAGCAAATTCAAGAAGATCAAAACCATACCAAGTTTATTCTGAGACTACAAAGCTTTGAAATTGAAGATCAACTGTAAAAGGAAAGGAGAAAAAACCACATATACATGGAGATTAAACAATATTTTATTTTAAAATGACTACATAAAAGAACAAATAAAAGAAAAGATTAAAGTATATAGAAACTAATGACAATGATAATACAATATATCAAAATTATTGGGTCAAGCGAAAGCAGTAATAAGAGGAAAATTTATATTATTACAGGGCCATCTTAAGAAGCAAGAAAAATCACTAGTAAACACCATAACATCTCATCTTAAAGAACTAGAAAAAGAAGAGCAGACAACACCCAAAGTTAGCAGTAAGAAATAATAAAAATTAAAGCAGAGAAAAACCAATTTGAGAACAGAAGGACAATACAAAAAAATTAATATTACAAAGAGCTGGTTCTTTGAGAAGATTAACAAAATTGACAAACCCCTGTCTAGACTAATTAAAGGATGAAAGGAAAAGACGCAGGTATCCAAAAGTAGAAATGAAATGAGATAAAGTACCACTGATACCACAGAAAAGCAAAAGATTACAAAAAAATATGAAGGGCTTTATCCCACTAAATTTAACAATCTAGAAGAAATGGACAAGTTTCTAGAAACTTATAGCATACCAAGACTGAACCAAGAAGAACTGTAGATAATCTAAATAGAACTATCGGTAGTAAAGAAATTGAAATGACTATCCACAATCTCCCTATAGCCAAAAGCCCTGGACCAATGGTCTCACTACCAAGCACTCAAAGAAAAATTAGTGTCTATCCTCAGACACTTCCAAAAAATTGAAGAGGATGCAATACTTCCTAACTCTTTCTATGAGGCCAACATTATCCTAAAACAAAAGCCTGGCAAAGACAACATCCAGAAAGAAAACCATAGACCAATATCTCTGATGAACACAGATGCAAAAATTATAAAAAAAATTATTAACAGATAGGCTACAACAATGCATCAAAAAGATTATACATCATGATCAAGTCAGGTTCATCTCAGGAGCACAAGAATGGTTCACCATATGAAAATCAATCAATGTGATACACCACAAAAACCAAATATAAGATAAAGGCCATATGTTCATATCAATTGATGAAGAAAAGCTTTCGACAAAATACAACATCCATTTATGATCAAAACACTGAATAAAATAGGTACAGAAGGAAAGTATCTCAACATAATAAAGACCATATATGACAAACTCTCAACTAATATCATACTGAATGGGCAAAAGCTGAAGCCTTTTCCCCTAAAATCAGAAATAGAATAGGGATGAACTTTGTCACTACTGCTGTTCAAAATAGTATTGGAAGTTCTAACCACAGCAATCAGGCAAGAGAAAGAAATAAAATGTATCCATACTGGGAAAGAAGAGGTCAAATTGTCACTATTTGCAGATGACATGATCCTTTATACAGAAAATTCCAAAGATGCCACCAGGAAATTATTAGAAACAATAAACAAATACAGTAAAGTTGAAGGATACAAAATCAATGTACAAAATTCAACAGCATTCCTATATACAAACAACAAATCTTCAGAAAAAGAAATGAGAGTAAATTTCTTTTGCTGTTGCAAAAAGAAAAAGAATGAAATACCTGGGAATTAACTTAAAAGAATGTGACAGACTTCCGCAAAATGAATCAAAGACCTAAACATAAAACTCAATTCAAAAAATTGCATAGAAGCAGCTATAGTTACTAACTTGTGGACCTTGAATTCAGATAGCATTTCATGAATTTGACCTCAAAGGCAAGGGAAGTAAAAGGAAAAATGAATGGATGGGACTATAGCAAACTGAAACGCTTCCACTCAATAAAAATCCTCCATTAACAATACAAAGAAACAAACAAGCAAATGAAAGTAGATATTTGAAAACAACACCTCTGATAAGGGGTTAACAAACAAAATATATAAGAAACATGTGTAACTCAACAACAAAAAGCAAGCAGTTCAATTCAAAATGGGCAGAGGACTTAAACAGTTCTTTCAAAAAGACAAACAAAAGACCAACAGATATATGAGTATACAAAAATCTTTCAACTTTACTATTTATTAGAAGGTGGCAAAAAAATAGCACAATGAGATATCACCTCAAACCCGCTAGAATTACTATTATCAACAAGACAAGTAATAACAAGTGTTGGAAGAGATTGTGGAAAAAAAGAAACCCTCACATACTGCTGGCAGAAATGTAAATTGGTAGAGATACTAGGAAAAACAATATAGAGATAATTCAAAAAATTTAAGAATAGAATTACCATATGACCCAACACTTCCTGTTCTTGGTATCTACACAAAAAATTAAAACATTAATTGGTAAAGATATACACCCCTTTGTTCATTGTAGTATTAATTGTGATGGCCAAAACATAGTCAACCAAAATGTCCTTTGATAATTGATTGGATAAAAAACATATGGTACATATATACAAGAAATATTACTTATCTCTAGAAAAGAGGAAATACCGCTATTTGTGACAACCTGGATGGATCTTGAGATTATCATGCTGAGAGAAATAAGTCAGACAGAAAACTCAAGAACAACACGACTCTGCTCATAAGTGGGATATAAAAGTGAAAGCAACAAATGAACAACAACAACAAAAAAGTCACATAGAAAGTTGACAGTTTAGTGGTTAGCTGAGTTTAAGAGTAAAAAAGAGGAGGTAGAAGAGGAAAGAGGGGATCAAATGTATGGTGATGGAAGAACTGACTCGGTGAACACACAATGTAATATATAGATAATGTAATATAGAAATGTTCATTTGAAACCTATATAATTTTACTAACCAATGTTATTTCAATAAATTTAATAGAATTTTTAAAAATTGCTAATGCTGTCTTATTAATTACTATCTAGATTTTTTGTATTTCCACTGTTTTCATTTCTTTTTGTCTCTGTGTATTTTTATTAATTAGCTAATTTTCATGGTTGTATTTTCTGTTTGCCCTTTCTTTGTCTCTTTAAGATCTACCCTAGGTTTCTGCATTTTGATTACCTTATGAATTACATAAAACAAGTTATAGGTAAAACAATTTTTTAGGCTGATAGCAACTTATTTATGAATGCTCATAAAGGTTCCACACTTTTACTCTTCTTTTTTGTATTATTGATATTGCAATTTAATTGTTTGTATGTCATTCAATTGTTAACAATTTATTGTAGCTGTATTTATTTTTGCTACTTTAACTGTTATACTACCTTGATAACACATCATTCTATAATAACAATAATACAAAATTAGTTTTCTAAGTCTGCCTTTATGTTTTTCACCGTTAGTATAACAGTATGTCATGTGCTTTCACATGTTTTCATGTTACTGAATAGCATCTTTTTATATCAGCTTGAAGAACTTCCAATTTCTTTTGCAAGATAGGTGTGGTGATGACAAATTCCCTCAGTGTTTGTCTAGAAAAACCTTCATTTTTTTCTATACCTCAAGGATACCATTTCTGGATAAAGTGTTTTTGGCTGGTAATTTTTTTCAATGCTTTAAATATATCATTTTATTTTCTCTTAGTCTGTAGAATTTATCCTGAGAAATCTGCTGATAGCTTAATGTTTTGTGTTTTTTGTTTTGTTTTGTTTTTGTAGGTTACTGTCTTTTTCCCTGGCTGCCTTTATGATTCTTTCTTTATCATTGGTTTTTGAGTTTTATTACAATGTGTTTTGGAGAACAGCCTTTTGCATTGAGTTTACAAGGTGTTCTATTGTCTTCATATTCTTGCATGTCCTAGTCTTTTCCCATTTTGGGAAGTTTTCAAGTATTATTTTTTTAATAAACTCTCCACTTATTTTTTCTTGTTTCTTCTTCTTTTAGCCAAATTATTCTAATATTTGCCTTTCTCATTAAATTCCATAGTTCTTGTAGACTTTCTTCACTCTTTTAAAATCTTAGTTTCCTCTCTTCTATTAACTATATAATTTTAATAATCTTATTCTTCAAGTCACTTCTTTTTTTTATTCAGTCTTCCCTTCTAGAGTCTCTCTATTATATTCGTCATCTCATTTATTGAATTCCCTAGGTTCAGAATTTGTTTGTTATTTGTTTATAATTTTAATTTTTTGGTAAATATGTTTTTTTCTAATTAAGTCTATTTCTATTTTAATTCTTAATTTAATTCTTTCTGAATTTTCTTGTAGCTCACTGAATTTCTTCATCAGAGCTATTTTGATTTTATGTTATTTAGATTGAAATTTTTTGTGCCTTTGAGTTTGATAAAGAACTGTTATTTTGTTTTGGTAATGCTATATTTTCTTTATTTAAAAAATTGTTAATAGGCAGGTGTTTCTGCTTTCATATTTGCAGCAGCATATACTGCTTTAACTGAGCTTTTACGTTTTTGGTTCTTAAAATTCACCTGCCTGGCTTTTAGAAAATTATCTTTTATATTCCAGGAGATGGCACTATACCTCAGATTTGTGTTTACTCTCTTCCTTGAAACTGTTACCTATTTTTTTAACATGTTCTTTATGTACCAGAGCTTTCTTTTTCTTACACACTTGGAAACACACACAAGAAGCTAACAGCAGAGTTGGGGAAGATCTGAGTTTAGTACTCAGTGTATTGGGGGTGCTTGTGGATCCAGTAGGTAAATCCTCAAAGCTGGCACTTCCAGAAGCACATGGGATAACTTTCTGCTAAGGACAATATGAAACTCTGATCTACCGTTTTCTCAGTATGATCTCTCCTTGCAGTTGCAGAGCTCCCAACTTAGTACTGAGAGTGCTAGTGGGGAGAAAATGGTTTATCCAGCAGCACTACCACTCAGCTAAGCTAATAGGCATTTTTTCACCACTCTCTTCTTTCCCCATGAGAGATTCTGCTTCTGCAAGTTAAATCTGCCTCAATCAGTGCCTTCCCATGAATGGGGAAGCACCAGGTAAAAAAGATTTTTACTGTATCTGCCATGACCAAACATATTTTTCAGTTTTTTTGTTTTGTTTTGTTTTGTTAATTTCCCAATGTTGTATGGATTTTCCCATCAGGACACTGGACTTCTGCAAATTCTTTCTTTTGAGTGACTGTTTGCTCAATTTTGCACTCACTCAGTTTTTGTCTGATTGCAGCAAAAGGGATCCAAGCAGTCTTGCTAGCTCTGCTAGTTCTGCAGCCCATATGGAGCTTTGTGTATCTCCTATAGTTTAAACTGATATGCAAGGTTCCTCCTGGGTTCTTTGAAACAAGGCACAAACCAGAAACTTCCACAAAGATCCTCTTATTGGTATATGGATGTCTAATTTGTTTGATTAAAAAGGGAGAAGTAAAAGAAGAAATATGTTATGTTGCCATGTTGATGATGTCACTTTTCCAATATGTATTTGAGTATCTACTATTTTCCAAGTAGTGAAGTAGGCATTACAGACACAAAAGTGAAAACATTTTAAACAATGAAAAAAATAAATAAAATAAAAATAATAAGCCATGGGAAACAATAAATGGAACTTATTAGAAATAAATTTATGTCTGCAGAAGTGGAAAGTGCTTTAGCTAAGATGGTCAACTTTGAGAGTTGAAGAAATACAATTAAAGAAACAAGGGAGTTGCTGGAAGAACATGTTAGAGAGAAGAAATCTCACAAAGCATTTTTTAAAGAGAATTTAATTATCTGAACCAATCAAGTTTGAAGACAAGACTATGCTTTTCACCAGAGTTGATTCATCCCTAGAAAATCAGGAAAAATAAGTCTTTCTTTCTCTCTAAAAACAAACTAAAGAAAGTCTAGGTGGCACATTGACCAATGCAATCACTTTTCATGTCTTCCTGTTTGATGCTCTCTGTGGCAAGTGGTAAGCTTTGTCCACACACTCCTAGAGGACCACCACCATAACTTTTTATAGAGGTTACTACTCCTTTTACTGTAGATATGGGTGTCATTGGATGGTTTAGATAACACCAAAGGGGCAAGAGAAGTTACTGCTCAACTAAAGGAAGGTGATAATTTTATAAAATGAATAAGCATGCAAAATACAGCTGAGGTTTATGGTTTATATGGAATACTTAGGGCAAAATAGAATCACTAGAACCCTTGCTATGCTTGGGATGATAGAGAAATCATATTTTCCCCTATTGCTGTTTTATGTTTTTCATAATAAAAAAAATCTTTAGCTTAGCATATGGCAACCAAGAATAATGATTACATTTTTTTGTGATTTTTGCAGTTTGGCAGGCCCATGTAGCTAATCTTTAGCCAGTGTGTTACAGTAAGAAAGGGTTTCACAATTTACACTCATCCTCTTAAAAGGAAAAGTCAATTCTTCCTTTTTCTCATTTCCTTAATTTTGCTAGCTGTAGTATAAATGTGATAAGAAACTGTGCAGTATTGAGATTAGGGAAACACCTAAGAAATGTTGAAGTTAATAAGACAGGAACTTGGATATTAAAATGTGTTGCAAAAAACCCACCGACTGGCTAAGACTTTTACATGAAAGAGAACTACATTTCTACCTAGTTTAAAACCACAATAATATTAACCACAGCTAAACCCATGGCCTAATTAATACAGCTTGTTAGGAAAGATTCAAAAAAAATAAAATATGAAATGTTCAAGGAAAAATTTTAGAGAAATCTATCCACCAAACTAAGAACAATATTCAGAGTTCACATAACTCTGACATAAATTCCAGAAAAGTTTCAGAATGTTCATATACATAGAGGCATTCTAATACTGCCCTAGAAGTATTATTTAGTGTACTATTCTGACCAAAATGTAGAAATTCAGGCTTCAGCAGGTAATTTTCTATTTAGTGGAGCTGAGTGTACTGGACTTCTTCCCATGGAAGTCATAATGAATTTGGACAAAGGATTCCCCTAACTGAACTCAACATTAGTCCCCACCATACTTCTGCAGTAGAAGGAAGATTCATCTAAAGAAAACAAAGTCAGGTTAATAGATGTTCTTATCTGAATTGGAACTTGTTCAGACTAATCTAAAAAAAATTGTACTTGTTGGAATTTAGAGATTAAAATCATTACTGAAAAATATGCAAACTTAATTCTTATTTTTTAACTCTTTCAATTGTATATTGAATAGTTCATTAAATGGTAATATTATTTATAAAAATAGTTAAAGATGGAAGAATATCATATACGTAATGTACTTGAATATAATCTGGGGTAAAGAAAGTGGATGCAAGCATAGAGGAAAAATTGGCTATGTGTTAATGTTGGTTAAGTTTAATAATGAGTACATAAGTGTTTATTATACTAAATAATATACTAATTGCTCTTTGTGTGTGTGTGTGTGTGTGTGTGTGTGTGTGTGTGTGTGTGTGTGTGTATTCTCCTTAAATACACTTGAGTAAAAAATGAAAACTTATTTAGTGACTTAGGTCACTTCACACCATTTTTAACCTAAGATTACATGTGTTACTTTAAGCAGGCATGGTGTAGGTAGTTTATAGTAAGACCAATTATTTTACTCTTTTGTTCCATAACCCAAAACTTGGACCAATACTATTTTTTATTTATATTAGATTAATATTTGAAGGTATGAAGAACACTGATCTTTGTACAAGTTATCAATATTAAATGTTATTTTTAAATGGCTGAAAAAATTCTCTTCAATATGGGCCAGAATCAAACTTGAAGAGCAAAGATTCTAGGTATGCCTCTCAGCTGTGCTTCTGAAGCTCCTGCAAATAGAGAAAACACTGGGGTTAGGGCAATAAACCTAATGACAGACAGCTCCTCCACACAGTACAAGGACCAGTTGCTCTATCATTCTTTGAAGAAATCCAGGAAGATGTAAGGAATTAAATAAGGACTGTAGATGAATCAGCAAATGTGCAATAAGGACTTAGATGAAGAGTACTTATTTAGGGAGTTCCCTGATGGTGTAGTGGCTTAAGGCTTCGGCGCTGGCGCTGTCAGCACTGCGGCCGGGGTTCAATTCCCAGTCAGGGAGCTACCCACATACTAAAAAGCAAAAAAAAAAAAAAAAAAAAAAAAAAAAAAAAAAAAAAAAAAAAAAAAAAAAAAAAAAAAAAAAAAAAAAAAAAAAAGAGTACTTATTCAATAGAAAAAATATGATCTTGGCAAAATTAAATAAGTGGTTAAGACAGGAAATTTTGTCAAACGAATTGTCTGTAAAGTTCAAGAAAGTTAAAACTCATTGCCTACCCACCAAGCCCATAACAGATTTCTTAATAACTGAGAAATAAGTGTGTTAAAATAACCACATTTACTTGAGAATTTACCTCTCACTCCTCCCCTCAAAAATATGGTAGTAAAGATAATAAAGTTACTTCTGGGCTGGCTTTAGGATGGCACAGAGGAGGCATATATATGGTGTGATGACATGTGAAGCATGGAACAGATCCCATATTTATATCTCATTATTTTCTTCAGGTCTACCAAAACATCAGAAATTTCTTTTTAGAAAAACCTTTACCACTTCCTAGGAAAATCTGTCTGCAACAGCCAAAATGTGTAATTCCTAGCAACATGGTTGTTACAGAAGATACATGGGCCTCCTCAAAAGCACTAGGAACACAGGAGAGAGTAATTAAAGGTCAAAAATATATAATAATAACTAAAATGAGAGCAAGGCCAGAGACGATTTTCATTACTTCACTCTTTTTATTCGATTTTTGTTTAAGTAAATCTGTTTCAGGAAGAGCAGGGAAGACAGTAGAGAATGGATTACTTTCTTTTTTTTAATTAATTTTTATTGTTAGACTTGTTGGAGTGACATCTGTTAGCAAGAATTACATAGGTTTCAGGTATACAACTCTACAGTGCATTGTCAACTTGATGTATAATAAGTTCACCACCTAATGTGACTTCTCTTTCCATCACCTTATATTTAGCTTCCCCCGCTCCTCCCCCACCCCCTCCCCTTTCTTTTTTTTTTTTTTTACTTTCCCTGCAAATCCAGAAGAAAAAATCACACTGTCAGTTTCTACATTTAAGACTAAAGAGAAAGCATTTCCTCTGTCACCTCATCTACTTTTCTACCCACAGACTACACTTTAAGTCATTCAAATAAACTTGGTCAACGATCGATGGTGGGAAATAACCTTAGTTGGGTATGGATAGTAAATAATTTATCTATAGCAGAAGTGAATGAGGGGTAAGGTAGGATGGGGAAAGTAGCTCATCTTTCGATTTGAGAATAGCATGCACCTCTTCAGGGAGCCAAAGGGGAAGTAGGATCTCATGGGACTTTTATCTATATGTGTAAGAACAAAGACAAAGAACCTCACGTGTATCAGTTTGCTTAAAAAGTAACTAAATACACATTGACTTTTGGACTCAAAAAAGTATTATGTAATTACAGAGACCATCTTTATTATTAAAATGTATATTATAAATTATAGAAGTAAATAAATTCCAAATGCAACATTTTCACAGTATCTTGGGAGTAAAAACAAAAAGATGAAGTTGCACAAGCATTCCACTTATGCACACTTTCAGACCAAGTTAGCTTGATTTGTTGTTTCTATGGCAGATGGCTCCTTTTTGTGAAATTACAGGCTAATAGAATTAACTGCTAGAGTAAGTAAATATGAAAACAAAAAAAAATTTAAATATTATAAGAACAACAATAATGAATATTATAATAACATAGGAATCACTTCATATTCACAATCTCTCTTGTTGGAATAATTATGTGTATGAGTATATTTTAGAATCAGAATTCATAACTTTATATAAAACATGGGAGCTTATTTACCTTGAATTGTACTTTACTGTAGTTAAGGGTGTTTACTTTTTGCCTCCTCATTTTATTGAACCCAGAAAGTGATACACGAAAGATTTAGAAAAAAACATTCTCCAAGGGAAAAAGATGCTCCAACAGAAGGTTGCTGTCTAGAAGACAGCTGCAACAGTACTTCTCCCTTAGTTTAGATTTTTCCCTGAAAATCAGGTCCAGGTCCAGAGGTAGAAGAGGAAAGTCATAGATAAAAAGAATAAAGCAGGAATATGAGAAACTAATAGTCATGCTTGTGAAAAAAATATATAATGCCTTAGAATTTAATATCCACATTATGGTAATCAGTGCAGGTGACCCCTTACATGTGTAAAATGAAAAACACTGCTGTAAAATCATTTTCTTTTTCAAAATAGCTTCTCCTGCAGTGTGCTTCAGTGTCTTTAATCCCTCCATTAAAAGTTAGGAATTGATACTTTGAGTTAAGGTTTATCCCTAAGGCCTAGAATTCAGGTATTCCTAGGCAAATTAATATTAAGTTGACATTAGTCATTAGTACCTTAATATGAGTAAATTGATCAGATTACTGACTATAAGAACAAAGGAATAAGACAGAAGACAAAAAGTACTGATGGAGAAAAAGAGTAGATATACGTAAAGTAAATCACAGCACTGAATACAAACCAAGATGAATAGGCCTGGGTAGAAGGGGTGATCCTAGATAAGCAGCATAAGAATACTGGATACTTGTTCTCTCTTGAATGATGTAAATAATCTTCAAGGGTTTCTGGACTAACTAATTAATGACCTCTGCCTTCGACCAAACATTTCTATGGTAAGTTCAATGATCTAGAAATATTTTTCTTCCCCATTAAAAATTTGTTTAAAGTAAAATTAATATGTTACTACTAATCACTGGTCTCCCAAAAAGACCCTACAAAGTTTAATTCATGGTTATGTAGAAAATAGTAAACACACATGCTATAGACAATACTCTTCCATTAGAAGCACCAACAAAATTATTACTTGTGATCCCATTACAATATCAAATTATATTGAAATACAAATCACTTTAAAGCAGAGACCAGAGTTAGAGTTACTCTTTTTAAAATACAATTTAACACGTCAAAATATGTACCTTACAATGAATAATTAGGAGATAAATAGATACACAATTATTAGTAGCACAAAGTCAGTCTTCTAATAGGATATTACTTTAATAACAGAGTATAAGCAAGCTAACAGTTGTCCAAAGAAGATATTAGAAAAATTTCCATTTGTCTTAGATATTAAAGTTAAATTATATTTTAACTTTTCTCCCAAACATATTAGTATCATAACTGTGTGGCTAAAACCACTCCTTTCATGTAAATACGGTTGAATTCTTGGATGATTTCCACATTCTTTTCAGATGAAAAATTACAGGTGTCTGAATTACATAGCACTCACATTATGAGTAGAGCATTTTTTAAAAATTAGAGCTTTTTGCTAAAACGTGTTTCAAAACATTGTAAACATATAAGACCTCAGATGTAACTACTATCAGTATTCTGAGTCTATTTACTGCCTACTAGTACCAAACAGATAATAGGAAAATCATTATAAGAGGTGTCCAATGCTCCCAAAATTAATCTTCTGCACTGTTTGTTAAAGCTGCTGGGAGGTAGTCTGTGCAGACCTCAGAATGGTATGACTAGGGCAAAGCTGGACCAGACAAATTACTGAAGAATAGAATCCACATCTGGCTGCTTCCAAACCCTACTCTGACTTGTAAAGGTTTGCCAACTAACTTAAAGTAAAAAATACAATGTGGTGAGGATTTTAAGCTACATTATTTTATCTTTTGTTCAGCCCCAAGCTTAGTGATTATTTAGTGCACTTCTTCCATAGGTTCAGAAAATGCAGTAACCTGCCAGAGTATCTCAAAGTCATTTTGGAAGCATGATAAAAACTTTCTTTACTAGACAGGTTCACATATCTTTGTGTTCTTTGGAAATAGTTTAAGAGAACCAAAATTGTGATTGTCACTTATGTACTATCTCCTGGACCTATAGAGGCAATTTGGGTCACATTGTATGGACTTTGACAAGCTATATGCCTTGGGCAAATTCAACATGCCAAAAGTCTAAGTTCAGATTTTTATTCTATGA
This sequence comes from Lyroderma lyra, assembly GCA_004026885.1. NCBI lineage: Eukaryota > Metazoa > Chordata > Mammalia > Chiroptera > Megadermatidae > Lyroderma > Lyroderma lyra. The sequence continues at coordinate 22,342 of PVJL010008559.1, forward strand.
ATAGGTATGACAGATGATGTTTCATATTGATACTGAAATTAAGAAAATAGTTATTCGAGTCTTAAAACCCTGGAGTGTAATCACACATGGGAGGTAAAAAATGTTCCCATGTTTATAACACCTTATTTTCACAGGATGATATATTGCCATTTTAGTTAAAATATAACCAAAAATATGATATTGGAATACAAACTGTGATTACCAGTATAAATGGACAACTACATTGCTTCTAAATACTCAGTGTCCATTGCAACAAAACTAAGTGCTTATGATGACCCCAAGTTAAACATTTCTTTGTCTCTTCAATTCATAGATAAAACTGCTGACTCTAGTTGAGAGAAAATGTGTGTAAGATGTCACTGAAGTTCTATAGTTCAAGTCTTAAAGACTTGGTAACAAATGATTACATGAACATATTAACATGAGTGATGGAGCAGTATGACTCTAAATAGATTCTCTTATAAAGATGTTAATTCTTCATATAGGTAAAATAGAGCATGACTGAAAAGCTGTGCTTCCTATGATAACTTCCCAGGAGTTTAAGGTATTTCAAACGTGTTCTGATATATTTGCATTTCAGAGCACACTCGGGTTTTTTTCTTAATTTAGCATAATTCGTTTGTCATGGTAGAAACAATGTGGTTGCTCACATAAGATTTTTCATGAAGTTTCATGCTATCATGCAAATTTTATCTTGAAAGTCGTCTTCTGAACTCATTAGTGGTAAAGTAGTATATGACTGGGTCAAGGCAGGAATTCAGACTAGCAAGACAGAGGGCAACAGAATGAAATATCAGAATTACCCTTCTGGGTACACTGCTTTTAATTTTGTTGGACCTGACCAGGAAATCTAAAGGAAAACTAAAATGATAAGGTGCAAAGCAAATTAGAAATACTCCTGCACAGGTTAAAATCATCTTCAAGGCTTTCTTTCTCCAAAGTCTTGGGTCACTTGATATTTATCTTGCAGTGATAGAACAGCATTCCAGGTACAATATAAAATTATCAGAAGAGGAGTGACAAACCCAATCAACTCGCCAATGGTCATCATGGCAACAGACTGGGCCAGATTAACATTTCTGGTAGGAAGATCCACAAAGCATTTGCTTCTGTTGCCTGGGGTATCATCACTGATTCTGAGGAAAGGAAAGAGCAGACAGGCAAAGCAGATGATCAGCCATCCAGCAATGCTGATATATAGGTCATGTTTCTGTTTGCAGTCATAGAAGTGAAAAGGGTACATAAGAAACCAAAATCATCGCACACTGATACAGACCAAAAAGTAGATGTTTGCATACATGTTGACATACTTTAGATAAAAACAGAACATGCAGAGGCCAGTCCCAAATGGCCAATCATGATTTAAGTAGTAAAATATCCTCAGTGGTAGGGAGAGAACTTGTAGTAAGTCAGCAATGGCTAAGTTTATCATGAATATCAGCTTGTTTGGTTTCTTTCATATAGCCATAAAATACCCACAAGGCTAATATGTTCCCTATAAGACCTGGCACAAGAATAACTGTGTATGTCACTGCATAGATAAAGTATCGAAAATCTGTATTGTCTCCATCTGGCCCAGCATGTGTGTCATTAGCAGACATGTTTCTATCTAGAGAAACTGTCTTTGCCAAATGGTAGTTCAAAACTTGAATTCACAATCAACTGCTGCTCTTTTTCAGAGACAGATTATCCATGGGTTGAAGGGACTGAGCATAAAATAACCTACTTTTACTGCATCAGTTAAAGCCTCTACACATGATTTTCAAAGAACTATCTGTGTGTTTACTTGGGATTTGTCTACAGTAAATACATGACAATTTAGTGTGAAAGCACAGATAACCAGCTATTATAATTTTTTACTCTTGTTTACTATTGTAAGACTTTCCAAGACATCATGACAGTTGATCCTCTCCCATTTGAATCATGAAAGTGCCATATAGCAGTTCTTCAAATTCTTATATGATGATAGTTGTCACTTTACAGGTATTTGGCATGCTGTTTCTGTTGTTGTTGTTTGGTTGTGTTGTTTGTTTGTTTGTTTTGGCTCACGCAGAAAAAAAGATTTGCTTTAGTACTCAGTGAGTCTGCAACTCTTCAGTGATGATCAATATGGATGGATCAGCATTTCTGGGAAATTTCCAGTTACATATTGAAAGCTAAAAACTGGGAAACAAAAGCAGAGCTAAAAGTGAAGGACAAAAATTATTGTTTGGCACTTTTCAAAGAAAGAAAATCCTATGTATAGAAAAATCTGTTAGGTTGAATGGAAAGTTCTGATGTGAGTGAGGGTGATTATCCACACTTTCTATATTGCACTTTGGAATCACAGGAAAGTATTATAGAAGGAGTCTGAAAGTTAATCTAGCCCCTTGCTACTCAAAATGTGATCCTGTACCAGTATTACTTGAGAAATTGTCAGAAATACAGAAGAAACTTCCTTCCCCATGTGGGACCAACTGAATCATGATCTGCAGTTTTAACAATAACCATGGATGATTCTTATGCATAATAACATTTGAGGGGTTCTGATTTAGATAATTGCTTCAGAAACTTCACTGTTTGTCAGACTCTTCTGGGGAAATTTTTAAAATACAGCTTTCCATAGCTTTCTTTGTGCCTTCTCCAGAAATTCTGATTCAATACATAAGGCCCAAAATTTGTATTTTTTTTTTTTTGCTTTTTTTGGTATGTGGGTACCTCCCTGACTGGGAAACGAACCCAGGCCGCAGTGTATTTTTAAAAAGCTCCCTTTATAATTCAGATATAGCCAACCAAGCATTTGTTCTTGAGCCGTTATTTAGGGGCCACTGATTTTGTCCAAATTCTTTCCAGATATCTGAGAAAGAAATGGGCAACAAGACTCTTTAAATACTGCCATTACAGAGGCAATTTAATCACCTCTTAATTATCCAAGTAAAAAGATCATAGAGCCAGTACAGAGAATCAAAATCCCCTAAAAGTTGATTCACCTGGTTCCATGACTTCTGTTCTGAAGTAAACAAATTTTACCTTGGGAACCTAGATAGTTGCCTCAAGGCTGCTAAAATCTAGGAAGACTTAACTGACTTTAAATATATGTGGGAAGAATAATAATAAAATAGGAATTGGGAAACATCCTGCTTTGGATTATAAAATTCATGTCAATTATTAAATCTATATGGTTTTAGTGTGCTTAATTAAGCCACTGGTGGAGTTGTTACTGTTATTATTTTGACTCAGCTGCCTGGAAAGTGAAAAAGCAATTTTTGTTAAAAGATATAGTGTTCAATTTAATGAAAAAGCCTGGTGAATGATATAAACTATGCATTCACATTTAATAAGTTAAGTACTTGAGATTTCTCAGCTAAGTATAGAGATGGTATTATAAAACACAGAAATGCACAACTGTACAGAATGACATCAATTGAAAGTGAGGTCAAAATGAGAGATTCTTCAGCCACCAAACAGAAATATATATTTGAAATATTTTCAGAGAGAGTGATTTTTATTAGATGATAAGAGAAATAAGTGTCAGACTCAAAAATAAAAAGCCCTGTGTTTTGAAATTTTTAAAAATAGGTTGTGAAAAGGCATTCGCTACTAATATCACTAATTATACATTAGAAGTTTACAGATATGCATCCCTTCAACCTCTACTGAACATTTATTCACCTCTTCTATCACAGCCAGTGACTTAAATTTATATCTCACCTGAGCTGTAGCTCTATGTGTGTGTGTATATGTGTGTGTGTGTGTGTGTGTGTGTGTGTGTGTGTGTGTGTGTGTGTGTGTGTATGGAGAGAGAGAGAGAGATTGGACAATTAATTTTGTGAACTCATCTTACAAAAAGTGCTACATACCTCATTGCTGAATATCAGTATGGTCACCTTTGAAGTACTCCCCTTTGGAAGCTATGCACTGATGCCAGTACCTAGTCTAGCAATTTTAGAACTCTTTTTCTGAAATGGCCATCAGAGCCATCATCAGACCCAAAATCTGACAAGTTCATGAACTTTCCACTGTGCGCTTACATTGGCAGCACTGTACAAACAACTTGGTAAGGTGCCAAGGTTATGATACCTTACTTAGCTGTTTGTACAGTTTTGCCAACACACACACACACACACACACACACACACACACACACACACACACAGTCTATCTTAGAAGTATTCAGTCATGTAATATAAAAAATGGAGGCATTTGTGGCTGGATGTTTTTTAGACAGCCCTCAGCCCTCATGAATAAGACCTGTTCTTGTGGCTGTCTCATCATTACCTCGGATTCATCATAAGTATTAAAGTAAAGTCGTCTTTAGCATTTACTTAAAATATGTCAAATCATGTCATCCCTTTGATAAAAATCTGCTAATGACCTGGCATCTAGTGACTTCTCTGACCTCACTTCCTAAGACTCCCCCACCCTTTCACTTTGCTCCAGCCGCTTTATAATTCTTGCTTATAGATGAAAAGATTAGGCACACTTCTGCCTCAAAGCCTTTCAATTGACAGTTTCCTATACCAAAAAGCTTTAGCCCAGTTGTTTTTCTGTTTTACAACCTTATCTTTTTCAGACCTTTACCCAAATATAATCTTTTCTTGAGATTTTACTTGTTTTGCCTATATGAAACTGCAGCTCTGCTCCAGTACTCACCATCTTTCTTTAGTATGTATTTTATAATATCTATTATCAGTTATAACTAACATATTTTATACTTTTTAATTCTTTATTTTGTTTTTATATATTTTCCCTGGTAGAATGTAAAGCTCATGAAGACAGGTATTTATGTGTGTTTTGATTACTTTTTCTGTACCAGAACCAATGACTATCTAAGACAAAAAGTAAATGCTCAGTATTTGATGAACAAAATAATTTTAATAAATAAAGCTTACTTGACTATAAAATCAACTTATGAGCAGTACCCCTCAAAAACCAGAATTATCTTTTCCTTTTTTTTTTTTTTTTGGCTTTTTGGTATGTGGGTAGCTCCCTGACTGGAAATCGAACCCAGGCCGCAGCACTGACAGCGCCAACGCCGAAGCCTTAAGCCACTACACCATTAGGGAACTCCCATCTTTTCTTAATGTGAGAGAAATTGTGAATTTAGAATTTGTATCTCTGGGTCAAATGGTGAACCAAAGTTTTATATAAAAGTTTTGAGAAGGTTGTGTCAGGATTTGCCAAAGAAATGTCTCAAGTTGTGGCAAACAGATGACTGGTTCTTTTATGATGATGACACACCTGCCTACACTGTGCTGAGTGTTCCGAAGTTTTTAACCAAATACATCATGACCTTTGTGCCTCACCCTCCCTATTCACCCAATCTTACTTTGAGCAAAAAATTTTTTCTATATCTGGATAAAAGAAAGTCCTCAATGGAAAACTTTTGCTGATATGGAAGAAGTAAAACAAAAAATGGGAGAAGCATTAAAAGGCATCAAAATTGATGAGTTCAAAAAGTCATCAGTAACAAAAGTAACTCAATAGATATATTGCCTCAAATGGAAAGTACTTTGAAGGTAACTGAACTTTATACATGTTTTAACACAATGTTTTAAATAAATTCCAGGGAATTTTGGTTTTCCCCTCATATCTCAAATAACCATCATCTCTCAAAGTTCAAAACAGATTCTACTCTAGACTTCTTTATTGCTGTTGAGTTAACCATCTTCTTAGTTTGTCTTAAAATCCTAGAGATATAGACTCTTTGTCACTTATTCTCCACTTCCAAATAAGTTCTTAGGGGATTGATAGCATACTATCAGGGGAAAGAGTGTATGTCTGGGTGTCACAATGACCTGGATTTCAATTTCTGCTTTTTCATTTAATAGCTCTGTGATCATGACTATATCACTCATTTTCTCTGATCTTTACTTTTCTCATTGGTAAAATAAAAATTATCATAGTATCTAACCTATAGAGTCAGTGTGAGTATTATTTGGGTTCCTGTGTATAAATTCATTTAGTATAGTGTCTGGTACATAATACATGCTCAATAAACATTAGTTGGTATAGCAATTATTATTACTAGCAATTATTATTACTATTTTCTGCTATTGCATTATTTTTCATAACAACCACATTTTAAAAAACTCATTGTTTCTACTCTAGTTCAGGCCCTTACTACTCAATTTGTCTTTCCATTCTGTATTTTTAAATTCATTCTACATAATGCTTTCAGATATACATTTCATTCTAAGATGAGCTCTTTCATTAATGATAAAAAATGATAGAATAACCAAATAAATAAAATTAGAAGTGAAAGGGGAAAAGTGACAATGTATACCACAGAAATACAAACAATTATAAGAAAATAGTACAAGAACTGCTATAAATGACAGTGTGGAGGTTCCTCAAATAATTGAGGATGGAGTTATCATATAACCTGGCAATTTTCTTTCTGGGTATCTATCCAAAGTATTTGAAAACCTTAGTCTGCAAAGACTTATGTACCCCAAAGTTTATTGCAGTGCTATTCAGGGTGGCCAAGTCACAGAAACCAAAGTGCCCTTCAATAGATGACTGGTTAAAGAAACTGTGGTATATATACACAATGAAATATTACTCAGCTATAAGAAAAGAGAAATACTGCCATTTTGATAAAATGGATAGATCTTGAGATCATTGTGCTAAGCAAAATAAGCCAAACAGAAAAAACCAAGAACCATATGACCTCACTCATATGTGGAATATAAAACTGAAAGCAACAAAGAAACAAAAACTCATGGACACAGTCAATAGTGTAGTGGTTACCTGGTGGTAATGGGAGAGAAGGGTGGGAGAAGAGGGAGAAGGAGTCCAATATATGGTGATGGAAAAAGAACTGACTGTAGGTGATGAACACAGAATGCAAAACATATGCTGTAGATATGTACTGTAGATGTACTGTAGAACTGTATACCTGGACATAGGTAATTTTTGCTTACCTATGTCACCTCAATAAATTTAACAATAAAAAATCATTCCAAGCAAGTATACACTAACTAATTTTGCAAATAAAATAAATTTTCAAAAGTATACAAACTTTCAAAACAGAATCAAGAAAAAACAGAAAATTTGAACCAACAAATTACTACTAATGAAATCATATCAGTAATCAAAAAACTCCCAACAAGGAGATACAACAAAATGGTGGCATAAAAGGCAGCTCCAAAAAACTCCTCTGGAGATCGCAAATGATGAAACACCAATACCTCAACCAAGGACTCTCTACACAATGCACAATCACAACTAAAAAACCCACTTGTCATATTAATGTACCTACAGGCAGGCAGAGGGTTAAACAAAGGAGAGATAAAAATAAGAGTGGGGACACAGTCGTGCAGGTCTCCACTTGAAACTCTACTGCTGGGGGAGGGAGCAGAAAGAAGGCAACAGGAGACCACTCCTGGAATCACTTGGTTCATGGGACAGAAATAAGTAGTCCCAGAGGTGAGGTATGAGACACCACAAGCCCCTCACTTTGGTCCCAGGAGGTGCATACCAGTCTGCAAACTGCAGCACCTTTACTTCACTCCAGTTCCCAGAAAGGTAGTGACTAGGCAATGAGGAGCTGCAACACAAAGCTCCAGCCAGGGAGGAGGAGAGAAAGGGCTGCATGTGCACATTTCTCAGCCTACAACTAACACAGTTTGAAAGACCAGCATACAGGACTGACTCCAAGGCTCAGGGCAGAATCTGCACACAGGACAAAGAGATATGTGCAATTATGGTCAAACTGCCTGGAGCCACAGGAAAAACCACAACCACAGACACTCCTCCCTCACAGACTTCTGCTCACCGAGTATCAGCAGCGAACAACAAAGAAATTGCAGCTAGGAGGGTCCAGAGAGGTTTCAACTATGACAAACCAGAAAATCAAAGAAATAGGAACAGGCGACCCATCGGAAACAGCTCAAAGCAATGATCATAAAAATTCTTAAGGAACTGAATGATAATTTTAACAGAAAGGTAACAAGCATTAAAGAAAATGTACAAACCATTATAAAGGACCAGAGAGATATAATGACTACATTAACTGAAATGAAAAAGGGAATAAAAGTCACCAAACTAGATAAAATAGAAGCACAAATCAATGATTTGCAGGAAAAACAAGCCAGAAAACACCCACTTAGAACAGACAGATATGAGAGTCCCAAAATATAAGGATGGTTTGAGATTATTCTGGGACAATTTTAAGTGGACAAATATCAGAATCATAGGTATACCAGAAGGGACAGAGGAAAAGCAAGGGATCATGAAATTATTTGAAGAGATAATGACTGAATTTTTTTTTAACCTGGAGAAGGAAATAGACATACAAGCCCAGAAAGCACAGAGTCCCAAACAAAATGACCCCAAACAAAAACACATCTAGACACATCATAATTTAAATGGCAAAAGTTAAAGAAAAAGAAAAAATTCTAAAAACAGAAAGAGAAATACAAGTAGTAATTTATAGAAGGATTCAAATTTCATCTGATTTCTCACCAGAAACTTTATAGGCTAGAAGAGATTGGCAGAAAATATTTGACATGATGAAAACCAAGGATCTACAACCAAGAATAACATATCCAGCAAGGCTAGCATTCAAAATTGAAGGACAGATAAAGAGCTTCTCAGATAAGGAAAAGTTAAAGAAATACATCACCACCACACCAGTACTACAAATAATGTTAGAGGGACTTCTTTAAGATGGGAGGAGGGATAGGAGAGTTGGTAAAATGAAGAAAAGAGATGGAGAAATTTAGTTTGATTATTGATATAAAATTGAAAGCAACAAGAAAACAAAATTCATGGACTCAGTCAATGATTTAGTAGTTACCTGAGGAGAAAGGGGGAGGAGGGAGAGGGAAAAGGGACACGGGCACAAATATATGGTGATGGAAAGAGAACTGACTTTGAGTGATGAACACATAATACAACACATAGAAGATGTAATGTAGAATTGTATACCTGGGACCTATGTAATCTTTACTAATCAATGTCACCCCAATAAATTAAAGAGAAAAAATGAAATAAAGGAGTGGAGGAGGGGAACCTATAGATTTTAAAAGATAGAAAAAAAACATAAACTCCCATCAAACAAAAGTACTCCATCAAATGGATTTACAGAAAAGTTTTACTAAACATTCCAAGATTAATAGTTATTCTTCTGAAAGTATTCCAATAATTTTAAGAGATAGAAATGTCCCCGAGCTCATTCTATGAGACCACCACTACAGTGATCACAAAACCAGACAAAAATATCACACACACACACACACACACACACACACACACACACACACACAAAACTCTGAGCCAAACTGATTAACATAGATGCAAAAATTCTCAACATATTAATAGCAAACCAAATTCAACAGTATATTAATAAGATCATACATCATGATAAAGTGGGATCTATTTCTGAGTTGCAAGTTTGGTTCAACATCTGCAAATAATGAACGTGGTACACCACATAAAAAATGAAAGGTAAAAATCACATGATCATATAAATACATGCAGGAAAAACACTTGACAAATTTCAGCATTGATTTATGATAAAAATTCTCAGAAAAGTTGAAATAAAGAGAGCATATCTCAGCATAATAAATGTCATATATGACAAGCTCACAGGTAACATTATAATCATTGGGGAAAAGCTAAAATCATTCTCCTTAATATTAGGAACAAGACAAGAATTTTCACTTTTACCACTTTTGTCCAATAAGTACTAGAAGTTTTAGCCACAGCAATTAAACAAACAAACAAAAGGAATAAGAAGCATCTAAATTGAAGAGAAAGAAGTAAAACTCATGATTTGCAAATGACATGATCTCTATATAAAGAACCATAAAAATTCAACTGAAAAATTATTAGAACTGATAAATACATTTTTAAAGTAGCAGAATACAAAATTGTTACTTGCATTTTTATATAGCAATAAGAAGCTATCGGAAAGAGAAGTAAAAACATTTCCATTTAAAAATCCATTAAAAATTAGAAATAAATTTAACCAAGAGGGTAAAAATTCTGTACTGAGAAAATTATAAGACATTGAAGAAAGGAAAAGAAGAATGTACAAATAAATGAAAGTATATATCATCCTGACGGATGGGAAGAATTAACATCATCAAAGTATCTATACTACTCAAAGTAATCTGTAGATTCAATGCAATCCCTATCGAAATACCAAGGGAATTTTTCACATAATTGGAATGAATAATTCTAAAATTTGTATGACATATAAAAGACCTTATATAGCCCTGGCAATATTGATTCCTTCTTCCTGTGTTGCTGCCCTTTCCACTTATCCTCAGGTGACCACTAAACTATTGACGGTGTCCATGAATTTTTGTTTCCTTGTTACTTTCAGTTTTATATTCCACATAAAGACATATGGTTATTGTTCTTTCTGTCTGACTTATTTCATTTAGCATGATGTTCTCAAGGTCTAATCATGTTGTCACAAATGGCAGTATTTCATCTGTTCTTATGGCTGAGTACTACTTCATTTTATGTATGTAACACAACTTCTTTATCCAGTCATCTATCAAAGGGCAGTTTTGTTGTCTCCAAGATTTGGCCACCATGAACACTGCTGTGATGAACATTGTGGTACATATATCATTGCAAACTAAGGTTTTCAAATTTGGGGGTACATACATAGAAGGGGGGATAGCTGGGTGATATGATAACTCTATCATTAATTTATTGAGAAACTTTCATACTGTCTTCCATAGTGGTTGTATCAATTTATTAATACATTTTCACTAGCAGTGTATGAGAATTTAATTTTCTCCATAACCTCTCCAATACTTGTTATTCCTTGTCTTGTTGATAATAGACATTCTAACAGGTGTGAGGTGACATCTCATTGTAGTTTTAACTTCTATTTTCCTAATAGCTAGTGAAGTTAAGTATTTTTTTCATATATATGTTAGCCATTTGTATGTCTTCTTGGAAAAAGTGTCTGTTCAAATCCTCTGCCTATTTTTTAATTGGACTTTTAGGGGGTTTTATTGTTGTTGAATTGTATGAATTATTTATAATTTTAGATAATAGCCTCTTAACAGAGGCATTATTTACAAATATTTTCATTTATTCAGTGAGATGTTTCTGCTTTTGTTTATGGTTTCTTTTGCTGCCCAGAAGCATTTTAGTTTGATATGATACAGTCCTATTTATTTAGTTTTGCTCTTACTTTGCTTGCTTTTGAGGTCAAGTTCATAAAATCCTCTCTGAACTCGAGGTCTATAAATTTAATACTGATGTTTTCTTTTATGTAATTATTATTTTTGCTCCATTTTGATCCATTTTGAGATAGTTTTGGTATATAGTAAGAGTTTGCTTTTTAAATTCATTTTTTTGCATGTGATATTTCAAATTTTCCAGCACTTACTAAAATAGCTTTCTTCTCTCCATTGTATATCTTTCACTCCTTTGTCAAAAGTTATCTGACCATACATTTTTGGGTTTATTTTTGGGTTATTTATTCTGTTTCTTTGGTCTATGTGTCTGTTTTTCTGCCATTACCAAGCTGTTTTGATTATTAAACTTTTGTAGTTTAGATTAAAATCTGGAAGTGTGATGCCTGTAGCCTTATCTCTTTATTTAAAAAAATGTTTAGGATTGTTTTGATAATTTGGGGTCTTTTGTGGTTCCATAAAGTTCTGATAATTTTTATATTTATTTCTTAAAAACATGTCTGTGGAACTTTTAGAGGAATTACATTAAATCTATATATTGCTTTGGGTAATAGGTCCATTTTAACTATGTTGATTCTTCCAGTCTGTGAACACAGGATACCTTTTCATTTCTTTGTGTCTTCTTCAATTTCTTTCTTTTTTTTTTCTTTAAATTCATTTTTATTGTTTGACTTACTAGGGTGACATCTGTTAGCAAGGATTACATGGGTTTCAGGCACACAATTCTACAGTGTATTGTCAACTTGTTGTATAATAAGCTCACTACCTAATATGACTTCCTCTTTCCATCACCTAATATTAAGCTTCCCCTCCCGCCTCTCCCAACCCCTCCCCTTTCTCCCCTCCCTAAACCACTCAATCTCAAATAAACATTAAACTCTTGATTGTGTCCATGGGTTGTTTGTTTGTTTGTTCATTTCTTTTCTCTTTGTTGCTTTCAGTTTTATATTCTGCATATGAGTGAAGTCACACAGTTCTTTGTTTTTTCTGTCTGGCTTATTTCACTAAGCATGATGATCTCTAGGTTCATCCATTTTGTTGCAAATGGCAATATTTCATCTTTTCTTATAGCTGAGTAATATTCCATTGTGTATATGTACCACAGCTTCTTTATCCAGTCATCTGTCGCAGGGCACTTTGGTTGTTTCCATGTTTTGGCCACTGTGAACAGCGCTGCAGTGAACAGTGGGGAACATAAGTCATTGCGGAAAAAGGTTTTGAAATTTTGGGGGTAGTTCCCCAGAAGGGGGATTGCTGGGTCAAATGGTAACTCCATTCCCAATTTTCTGAGGAACCTCCACACTGCCTTCCAAAGTGGTTGTACAAATTTGCATTCCCACCAGCAGTGTACCAGAGTCCCTTTTTCTCCACATCCTCTCCAGCACTTGTTATTCCTTGTCTTTTTGATAACAGCCATTCTAACAGGTGTGAGGTGGTATCTCATTGTGGTTTTGATTTGCATTTCCCTGATAGCTAGTGAGGATGAGCATTTTTTCATATGTCTGCTGGCCATTTCTATTTCTTCATGGGAGAAGTGTCTGTTTAGTTCTTCTGCCCACTTTTTAATTGTTTTTTTTTGTATTTAAGTGTTATTAGTTCCTTATATATTTTAGATATTAGACCCTTATCTGATGCGTTATTTGCAAATATTTTCTCCCATTCAGTTGGCTGTCTCTATGCCTCATTGATGGTTTCTTTTGCTGTGCAGAAGCTTTTTAGTTTCATATAATCCCATTCATTTATTTTTGCCTTCACTTCCCTTGCCTTTGAGGTCAGGTTCCTAAAGTCTTCCTTGAGTCTTAGGTCTATAAGTTTAGTACCAATGTTTTCTTCTATACAGTTTATTGTTGCAGGTCTGATATGAAGATCTTTAATCCATTTCGAGTTAATTTTTGTATATGGAGAGTTCACAGCTCAGGTTCATTCTTTTGCATATGTTTTTCCAGTTTTCCCAGCACCAACTCCTAAAGAGGCTGTCTTTTCCCCATTGTATGTTTTTCACTCCTTTATTGAAAATTGTTTGTCCATAAATTTATGGATTTATTTCTGGGTTTTCAGTTCTGTTCCATTAGTCTATATTTCTGTTCTTCTGCCAGTACCAAGCTGTTTTGACTATTGATGCTTTGTAATATAAATTGAAGTCAGGGAATGTAATGCCACCAGCCTTGTGCTTTTTATGTAGTATTGCTTTGGCAATTCGAGGTCTTTTATGGTTCCATATAAATCTGATAATTCTTTTATCTATTTCATGAAAGTATGATAGTGGGATTTTGATGGCTATTGCATTAAATCTGTAGATTGCTTTGGGCAGAATGACCATTTTAACAATGTTAAGTCTTCCTATCCATGAACAGGAGATATTTTTCCACCTCTTAAAATCTGTTCCAATTTCTTTCAAATGTGTCTTATAGTTTTCTGTGTATAAGTCTGTCACTTTCTTTGTTAAGTTAATTTCCAGGTACTTCATTCTTTTTGTTGATAGCAAAGGGAATTGACTCCCTCATTTATTTTTCTGTGGATTCGTTGTTTGTATATAGGAATGCTGTTGTTTTTTTTACATTGACTTTATATCCTGTGACTTTACTATACTCGTTAATTGTTTCTAAGACTTTCTTGGTGGAATCTTTGGAATTTTTAGTATAAAGGATCATGTCATCTGCAAATAGTGACAATTTGACCTCTTCTTTCTCAATTTGGATAACTTTTATACTTTTCTCTTGCCCAATTGCTGTGACCAGAACTTTTAGAACTCTATTGAATAGCAGTTGTGACAGGGGGCATCCCTGTTTTATTCCTGATTTCATGGGTATAGACTTCAGCTTTTCCCTATTCAGTGTGATGTTAGCTGAGGGTTTGTCATATATGACATTGATTATTTTGAGATACTCTCCTTTCATACCCATTTTTTCAGTGTTTTGATCATAAATGGATGTTGTACCTTATTGAATGCTTTTACTGCATCAATTGATGTGATCATGTGTTCTTTATATTTTATTTTCTTTATATGGTGTATCACATTGATTGATATTCAGATGTTGAACCACCCTTGTGCTCCTGGGATTATTCTCATTCGATCATGATGTATAATCTTTTTGATACATTGTTGTATTCTATTTCCTAATATTTTGTATAGAATTTTTGCATCTGTCTTCATCAGAGACATTGGTCTATAGTTTTCTTTCTTTGTGTGTCTTTGCCAGGCTTTGGTATTAGAGTAATGTTGGCCTCATAGAATGAGTTAGGAAGTATTGCTTCCTTGAAGAGTCTGAGGAGGATAGGTGTTAATTCTTCTTTGAATACTTGGTAGAACTCATTGATGAAACCATCTGGTCAGGGCTTTTGCCTTTAAAGAGATTATGGATAGTCTTTTTAATCTCTTTGCTCTCGATTGCTCTATTTAGATTATCCAATTCTTGGTTCATTCTGAGTAGGCTATAAGTTTTAGAAACTTATCCATTTCTTCTAGGTTGTTAAATTTAGTGACATAAAGTTCTTCATAATATTTTCTTATAATCCTTTGTGTTTCTGTGGTATCAGTGGTAATTTCTCCCCTTTCATTTCTAAGTTTGGATATTTGTGTCCTTTCCTTTCATCCTTTGATTAGTCTCACCAGGGGTTTGTCAATTTTGTTGACTTCCTCAAAGAACCAGCTTTTCGTAATACTAATTTTTTCTATTCTCCTTCTGTTCTCTAATTGTTTTAGCTCTGCTTTAATTTTCGTTATTTCTGTCCGTCTGCTGACTTTGGGTTTTTTCTGCTCTTCTTTTTCTAGTTCTTTAAGATGTTTACTTGTGATTTTTCTTGTTTCTTAAGATAGGCCTGTAGCGATATAAATTTCCCTCTTATTACCGCTTTCACTGTGTCCCAATAATTCTGATACATTGTGTTTTCATTGTCATTAGTTTCTATATACTTTTTAATCTCATATTTTGTTCTTTTATCTAGTCCTTTTTTAATAAGCTGTTGTTTAACCTTCATGTGTATGTGTTTTTTTCTGCTTTCCTTTTACAGTTGATCTACAATTTCAAAGCTTTGTAGTCTGAGAATACACTTGGTATGATTTCGATCTTCTTGAATTTGCTGAGGCTACTTTTGTGTCCCAGCATGTGGTCTATCCTTGAGAATGTTCCATGTGCACTAGAAAAGAAGGAATAGTCTCTTTTTGCTGGATGTATTGTCCTGTAAATGTCAATTATGACTATTGCTGTAATGAGTCATTTAGAGCTGATGTTTCCTTATTTATTTTCTGTTTGGATGATCTGTCCATGGCTGTTAGTGGGGTGTTTAAGTCTCCCACAATGATTGTGTATTCATCAGTTTCTCCTTTCAAATCTGTTAGTAGTTTCTTTGTATATTTTGGTGCATCGTGGTTAAGAGCATGTATATTAATTAGTGTCAAGTCTTCTTGTTGTTGCATTGTGCCTTTTATCATGATGTAATGTCCATCATTGTCTTTTACTATCTTTTTTAACCTGAAGTTTATTTCATTAGATATCAGTATGGCAACTCCTGGTTTTATGTGGTTACCATTGGCTTGAATTATTTTTTCCCATCCTTCCACTCTGAGTCTGTGTTTGTCCTTATGGCTGAGGTGTGTTTCTTGGAGACAGCATATGGATGGGTTTTGTTTTTTAATCCAGTCTGCTACTCTGTGTCTGTCTATTGGTGAGTTCAATCCATTAATATTTAGAGTGATGATCGATATGTGAGGAGTTCCTGTAGCCATTACTTATTTCATTCTTTGTTTTTGTTTTATTTTTGTTTCTTTCTTGTTGCCCCAACTTTGTTCCATCTTTTCTGATGTTTTGTTTCAGGTCGAAGAACCTCCTTCAGTATTTCTTGGAGTGCTGCTCTTGTGCTGGCAAATTCCCTCACCTTCTGTATGTCTGAGAAGGTCTTTATTCCACCTTCATATCTGAAAGATAATTTTGCTGGATAATTTATTCTTGGCTGTAAGTTCCTCTCTTTTAAATTTTTGAATATTGAATTCCACTCCCTCCTGGCTTGCAGAGTTTCTGCTGAGAAATCTGATGCCAGCCTGATGGGTTTTCCTCTAAAGGTTATAATTATTTTTCCCTGGCTGCCTTGAGAATTGTCTCTTTGTCTTTAGTTTTGGACATCTTTAGAACCATGTGTCTTGGAGATCTGTTAGGGTCCAGGTATCTAGGGGACCTGTTTTCTTCTTGAACTTGGGATTCCAGATCTTTCCATAAGTTTTGAAAGTTCTCATCTACGATTTGTTTGAGTATGCTCTCTGTAGAATGCTCTACCCCTTCTTCTATTCCTATTATCCTGATGTTGTTTTGTCTCATGGAGTCAGATAGTTCTTGCAGAGTTCTTTCAATCCTTTTGGTTCTATATTCCATCTCTTCCTCTTTCTGACCTGTTTCCATGTTCTCATCTTCAGTACACTAATTCTTTCCTCCATCTGGTTGACTCTGTTTCCTATGGCACTTATTTCGTTTCTCTCTTCTTTTATTGTATTATTTATCTCTCGCATTTCCATCTCAATCTTCCCTATGTTTTGAATTTCTTTGTTTAATTGTTCCTTTTGTTCACAGAGTTCCTTTTTTATGTCATTCATGTCCTTTTTTATGTTATTTATCTCAGCCATGGTGCTCTGCCAGTATGTTTTCATTTCTCTCAGAGCCTTTAGAATGGCTACTTTAAATTCTCTGTCACTTAATTCAGAAACTTCTAAATCTAAGAAGGTGTCTTGATAAATTTCCTGTTCTTTCTGAGAAGTTTTATTTTTTACAGAATCCATCCTGTCTGCTGGGTTCTTCCTCTTTGACATGAGGGTGTTATGTTCAGTAGTGCCCAGGATCCCAGATTGGTACTTTTGTGATGTTTTGCTGTAGGGCGGACATGAGGTGGCAATGGGGGGACAAATTTTGGGAGAGAGAGGGGTTGTTTATTTCTTATTTCTGGTTTCCTGCTATGTTTGGAGGCAATGAGCAGCTATCATGGTCCCTCCACTTCCTATAGTTAGTTAGTTGGTTGGGGAGGATGTAGGAAAATGGAGAGGCCAACAAAAGGCACACTGGGGCAGCTCCACCTTCTGCTCTATTCTGGGGAAGCTGGGTGATGCGTGATGTGAGCAAACGCTGCTCCTGCTGGCTGGGGTGAATGCTATCAAATCTGCCTTTCTTTCCAGGCCTGCTTCTGCAGCCAAATATTGGGGCAGAGTCTGTGGGCTCACACTGCTTTTAGGACCCAGGGGTGGGTGAGCAGGCATGCGCACAAGTCTGAAGCTGTGGGTCTGTCCCCACGGTAGGAAGGCAGCCAGCCCGCCTCTGCAGTGGGCTGGGAACAGGAACCACAGCCCTGTGTAGGGGCTGTGTGCTGCCTGCGTGGCAGCCAGCTCGTCCCTGCAGCAGGCTGGGACCAGGAACTGCAGCCCTGCGCAGGAGCCACATGCGCCTGTGCTGTGGGTCTCAAGGGCGCCTGGAGCCAAGGTGTCCTCTCTGCAGTTCAGAGTCCTTGCTCATCTCTGCTACCACTCAAGAGTTCCAGAGGCTGTCGCCCAAGCTCTGTCCCCAACTCGCCACTCCAAATTCCAGCTCCCCAGCCTAGCTCCCCAACAGACTCCCACTGTTCTGCCGCTTTGCTAGGGCTTTTCCTCTTGTCGCCTCTTGGCTTCTCCCCTCCCATGCACTGCAGTCAGCCGCGATCAGGTCCTGTTGTGATCCGTCTTTGCTCTCTCCCCTCTCTCCCACTCGCCCCTTTCTCTCCAACCTTTAGATGTTTACAAGTGATGCGTGGATTTCTCCGCTGCTGTTTTTGTCACCCAGGGTCCTCTTTTTTGGCTCCTGGGTGGCCATTCAATTGTGTTTTCTGGGAGATGCTTTAGGGACCTCCTCTCCAGTCGCCATCTTGTCCTTGTCCTTCTTCAATTTCTTTTTAACGAGTTCTATAGTTTTTTTGTGCATGTCATTCATGTTGTTGTAAAGGTCATTCCTAGGTATTTTGTTTTTGTTGTTGTGATTGCAAAATGTATTGTTTTTCTTTTGTATTTCTCTTTCAAATTTTGTTGCTAGTATATAAAAATGCATTTGTATACATTGATTTTATATCCTGCAAATTTACTATATTTATTTATTGTTTCTAATAATTTTCTGGTGAAGTCTTTAGGATTCTTGATATAAAGAATCCTGTCATCTTCGAAAAATAACAGCTTAACTTCTCTTCAAACTTGCACGTCTTTTATTTCTTTCTCTTGCCTTATTTCTTTGGCTGTTATGCTGAATAGCAGTGGTAACAGGGGACATCCCTGTCTAGTTTCTTATTTTAGGAGAATATACTTCAGTTTTTTTTCTGTTCATTATAATATTGGCTGAGGATTTACCATCTATTGCTTTTATTATGTATTTAGTACCTATGTTTTCTTCTATACCCATTATATTAAGTGTTTCGATCATAAATGGATATTGTATCTTACTTACTGAATAGTTTTTCTGCATCAATTGTTATAATTATATGTTTTTTTCTTCTATTTTATGTGGTGTATCCCATTGATTGATTTACAAATGTTGAACTATCCTTGTGCCCCTGAGATAAATCCCACTTGATCATGGTGTATAATCTTTTTAATGCATTGTGGCATTCTATTTGCTAGTATTTTGTTTAAGATTTTTTATCTGTATTCATCAGAGATATTGTTGTACAGCTTTCTTTTCTGTATGTTATCTTTACCAGGCTTTGATATAGGGTAATGTTGGCCTCATAAAATGAGTTAGCAAGTATTGCCTCTTCTTCAACTTTTAAAAGGAGTTTAACAATAGGTATTAATTGTTCTTCAAGTGGACACTAAAACTCATTGGTGAGACTGTGTGGCCCTGGGATTTTTTCTTTTTTTGTTAGACTTATTGGCTTGACATTGGTTAACAAGAATTACATATGTTCCAGGTGCACAATTCTACAGTGCATCATCAACTTCTTGTATAACAAGTTCACTATCCAGTGTGAGTTATCTTTCCATCACCATATATTTAGTTCCCCCTTTCTCCTCTTCCACCCCCTCACACTTCTGCCATCTCTTCCCTATTTGCCCCTGAATAAACATTAGACTATTGATTGTGCCCATGAATTTTTTGTTTGTTTCTTTGTTTTCTCTTTGTTGCTTTCAGTTTTATATTCTGCATATGAGTTGAAGTCATATGGTTTTGTTTTGTTTCTTTCGGTCTGGCTTATTTTGCTAGCATGATGGTCTCTAGGTTCATCCATTTTGTTGTGAATGTCAGTATTTCATCTTTTCTTAAAGCTGAGTAATATTCCATTGTGTATATGTACCACAGCTTCTTTATCCAATCATCTGCCACAGGGCACTTGGGTTGTTTCCATGTTTTGGCCACTGTGAACAGTACTGCAATGAACATTGGGGTACATAAGTCTTTGTGGACTAAGGTTTTCAAGGTTTTTGGTTGATCCTCAGAAGGAGGATTGCTGGGTTATATGGTAATTTCATTCCATTCCCAATTTTTTTTTTGAGTTGTTCCCTGGCTGGGAATCAAACACAGGCCACGGTGTTGAGAGCATCGAAGCCTAGCCACTACATCGCCAGAGAACCCCTTCCATTCCCAATTTTCTGAGGAACCTCCATACCATCTTCCATAGAGGTTGTACCCATTTGCTCTCCCAGCAGCAGTGTGCAAGAGTTCGTTTTTCTTATTGTGGTTATAATTTTTGTTTTCCTGATAGCTAATGAGGATGAGCATTTTTTTTATGTCTGCGGGCCATTTATATTTTTTCATGAAAGAAGTGTCTGTTTAGTGCTTCTGCCCAGTTTTTTATTGGGTTATTTGGTTTTCTGTTGTTAAGTCATATTATTTCTTTATATATTTTAGATATTAGATGCTTATCTGATGCAATATTTGCAAATATTTTCCCCCATTCTGTTTGCTGTCTCTTTGCTTTGTTGATCATTTCTTCTGCTGTGCAGAACCTTTTTAGTTTCATATAGTCCCATTCATTTATTTTTGCTTTTACTTCCCTTGTTTTTGAGGTCACGTTCATGAAGTCTTCCTTGAGCTCTAGATCTATAAGTTTAGTACCTATGTTTTCCTGTATACAGTTTACTGTTTTGGGTCTTACATGAAGGTCTTTAATCCATTTTGAGATCATTTTTGTACATGGTGAGAGGTCACAGCTCAGATTTTTACTTTTGCATATGTTTTTCCAGCTTTTCCACCACCATCTACTGAAGAGGCTGTCGTTTCCCCACTGCATCTTTTTTGCTCCTTTATAAAAAATTATTTGTCCATAAATTTGTGTATTTATTTCTGGGTTTTTAGTTCTGTTCCCTGGGTCTGTGTGTCTGTTTTTCTGCCACTACCAAGCTGTTTTGAATATTGATGCTTTGTAATACAAATTGAAGTTGGAGAGTGTAATACCACCAGCCTTATTCTTTTTATGTAGTATTGCTTTGGTAATTCCAAGTCTTTTGTGGTTTCATATAAATCTGGTAATTCTTTTACCAATTTTGTGAAAGTATGATTGTGGGATTTTGATAGAAATTGCATTAAATCTGTAAATTGCTTTAGGCAATATGGCCATTTTAACAATGTTAAGTCTTTCTATCTATGAATAGAGAATATCTTTCCATTTCTTTGTGTCCCCTTAAATTATTCTTCAAAAGTATCTTATAATTTCCCATGTGTCTGTCATGTCCTTTGTTAAGTTAATTTCCAGGAATTTCAGTCTATTTGTTGTAATAGCAAAAGGAATTGACTCTCTCATTTCTTTTTCTGAAGATTCGTTGTTTGTACATAGAAATACTATTGATTTTTGTAGGCTGATTTTGTATTCTGTGACTTTACTGTATTTGTTTATTGTTTCTGATAGTTTCCTGGTAGACTCTTTTGAATTTTGGATATAAAGGATTATGTCATCTACAAATAGTGACAATTTTACCTCTTCTTTCCCAATTTGGATACATTTTATACTTTTCTCTTGCCCAATTGCTGTGACCAGAACTTTTAAAACTATATAGAATAGCAGTTGTGACAGAGGGCATCCCTGTTTTGTTCCTGATTTCATGGGTATAGGCTTTAGCTTTTCCCTATTCAGTATGATGTTAGTTGAGGGTTTGTCATATATGACCTTGATTATTTTGAGATACTTTCCTTTCATACCCATTTTTTTTCAGTGTTTTGATCATAAATGGATGTTGTACCTTATTGAATGCTTTTACTGCATCAATTGATGTGATCATGTGTTCTTTATATTTTATTTTCTTTATGTGGTGTATCACATTGATTGGATGTTGAACCACCCTTGTGCTCCTGGGATGATTCTCATTTGATCATGATGTATAATCTTTTTGATACTTTGTTGTGTTCTATTTCCTAATATTTTGTATAGAATTTTTGCATCTGTGTTCATCAGAGATATTGGTCTATAGATTCCTATATTTTTGTGTTGGCTTTACCAGGCTTTGATGGGAGTTCCCTGATGGTGTAGTGGCTTAGGGCTTCGGCGCTGGCACTGTCAGCACTGCGGCCTGGGTTTGATTCCCAGTCAGGGAGCTACCCACATACCAAAAAGCAAAAAAACAAAACAAAACCAGGCTTTGGCATTTGGATAATGTTGTCCTTATAGAATGAGTTAGAAAGTATTGCTTCCTCTTCAATTTTTTGGAAGAGTCTGGGGAGGATAGGCATTAACTCTTCTTTGAATGCTTGGTCAAACTCATTGGTGAGATCATCTGGTGCAGGGCGTTTGGCTGTAGGAAGATTGTGGATAGTCATTTCAATTTCTTTGCTATTGATTTGTCTATTAATTTATCCAGTTCTTCTTGGTACAGTTTAAGTATGCTAAAAGTTTCTAGATACTTGTCCATTTCTTCTAGGTTATTAAGTTTAGGAGGGTTTCCTGGTGGTGTAGTGGGTAGGTTTTGGTGCTCTCACCATCGTGGCCTGGGGTTTGATCTCTACTCATGGAACCAACCAAAAAAAAATTTAGGGGCATAAAGCCCTTTGTAATATTTTCTTATAGTCCTTTCTTTTTCTGTGAATTCGTGTTAATTTCTCCTGTTTCATTTTTAATTTTGAATATTTGTGTCCGTTCCCTTCATCCTTTGAGTAGTCTTGCCAGGGGTTTGTTAATTTTGTTGACTTTCTCAAAGAACCAGCGCCTTGTAATGTGAATTTTTTTCTATTGTCCTTCTGTTCTCCAATTGGTTTAGCTCTGCTTTAATTTTTTATTTATTTTTCTGCTGACTTTGAGTTTCATCTGTTCTTCTTTTTCTAGTTCTTTAAGATAGGATGTTAGGTGTTTACTTGTGATTTTTCTTGTTTCTTAATATAAGCTTGTACTGATATAAATTTCTCTGTTATTACTGCTTTGGCTATGTCCCAATAGTTTAGATATGTTGTATTTTCATTGTCATTAGTTTCTATATATTTTTAACTTCTTTTATTTGTTCTTTTATCCAGTCATTTTTTAATAAGATGTTGTTTAATCTCCATGTATATATGGTTTTTTCTGATTTCCTTTTACAGTTGATCTCCAATTTCAAAGCTTTATGGTCTGAGAATACACTTGGTATGTTTTCAATTTTCTTGAATTTGGTGAGGCTATTTTGTTTCTTAGCATGTGTTCTATTTTTGAGGTTGTTCCATGTACACTGGAAAAAAAGGTATAGTCTCTTTTTGCTGGATGAAGTGTCCTGTAAATGTCAATTATGCCCAATTGTTGTAATGTGTCATTTATAGCTGGTATTTTCTTATTTATTGTTTGTTTGGATGATGTGTACCTGGCTGTTAAGGGGGTGTTTAAGTCTCCCACAGTGATTGTGCTTTTGTCAGTTTCTCCTTTCAGATGTGTTAGTAGTTGCTTTGTATATTTTGATGCTTCCTTGTTTGGAGCATGTATATTAATTAGTGTCAAACCTTGTTGTTTTGTTGTGCCTTTTATCACTATATAATATCTATCTTTGTCCCTTGTTATATTTTTTAACCTGAGGTTTATTTTATCAGATGTCAGTGTGGCAAGTCCTGCTTTTCTCCATTTACCATTTGCTTTAAGTATTGTTTTTCATGCTTCCACTCTGAGTCTGTGTTTGTCTTTATGACTGAGGTGTGTCTCTTGGAGACAGCATGTGGATGGGTTTTTTTTTTTAATCCAGTCTTCTACTCTATGTCTTTTTATTTGTGAATTCAGTCCATTAACAATTAGAGTGATGTACAATATGTGAGAATTTCCTGTGGCCATTAGTTTTGTTGTTGTTGTTGTTGTTTTGTTTTGTTTTTGTTTCTTGTTGCCCCAACTCTATTCCATTTATCCTGATGTTTGGTTTGAGGATGAAGAGCCTTTTTCAGTATTTCTTGAAGTGCAAGCCTCATGCTGGCAAATTCCCTCATTTTCTGTGTGTCTGAAAAGCTCTTTATTTCTCCTTCATAACTGAAGGATAATTTTGCTAGATAATTTATTCTTGGCTGGAAGTTTCTGTCTTTTAAAGGTTTGAATATGTGAATCCACTCCCTCATGGCTAATACAGTTTCTGCCGAGAAGTCTGATGTCAGCCTGATGGGTTTTCCTCTGAAAGATATTGTTCTTTTTTCCCTGGTTGCCTTGATAATTGTCTCTTTGTCTTTTGTTTTTGACATCTTTAGTACAGTGTGTCTTGGAGAAGGTCTGCTAGGATCTACGTATCTAGGGGAGCTATTTTCTTCTTGAACTTTGGGTCCCAGTTTTTCCCATATGTTTGAAAAGTTCTAGTCTACTATTTGAGTATGTTCTCTGTAGAGTCCTCTGCTCCTAATTTTACTACGCTGATGTCATTTTGTCTCATGGAATTAGATAGTTCTTGCATAGTTCTTTCAGTCCTTTTGGTTCTACATTCCTTATCTTCATTTTTATGATATGTTTCTATGTTCTGATCTTTAATATCACTAATTCTTTCCTCCATCTGGTTGACCCTGTTTCCTATGGAAGTTATTTCATTTGTCACTTCTTTTATTGTATTATTTATCTCAAATTTTCATTTCATTTTTGCTTATACTTTGAATTTCTTTGTTAAATTATTCCTTTTGTTCATAGATTTCCTTTTGAGATCATTCACCTCAGCTATGGTGTATTGCCAGTATGTTTTTATTTCTCTGAGAGCCTTTAGAATGGCTACTTTATAGTCTCTGTCACTTAGTTCATAAATTTCTAGGTCCATGAGATCCTTTTCTGGAGATTTTTCATCTTTCTGAGCAGCTTTAAATCCTAAGGTGCTCATATTGTCTACTGGGTTCTTCTTCTTTGGCATGAAGGCTTTATTTTCAGCAGATCCCAGGAGCTCCTTTTCCTTGTTTGATTAGTATTTTTGTGGTGTCTTGTAGAGCAGACACTAGATGGCACTTAGTGGGCAAGTTTTGGGAGAGTGGGGAGGTGTTTAAGCCTTATCTTTGGTCTCCAGCCATGTTTGGAAGCAGGGCATGTTGGTCTGTGGTCCCTCTGCTTCCCACAGTTCATTGAGAAGGCTGTAGGAGATGGGAGAGGCCAACTAAATGTGCATTGGGGCATCTTCACCTCCTGCCCTTTGTTGAGGAAACTGGGGGAGAGGGGGAAGGTGATGGAATGCAGGCCAAGGTCGCTTTCGCTGGTTGGGGAGAACACAGTCAAATCCACCTCTCTGCCTTCTCCAGCACTTTACTTCAGACGTGTTCCAGAGATTTATCTCCATAACAGCCATTCAGGACCAAGTCTGCAAGCGCACACTGCGTAAGAGCACTCTAAGTGCACGGAGCATGGGCCTGGAGATCCAGGCCATGCAAGAGTGCTGTGCGATGGCACCAGGTGCACGCACTCCGTGGGCTGGAATCCACAGGCCCTGTGAGATCACAGGGTGCACGTGAGAGCAATGGACGAGGGCACCAGGTGCGTGTGTTCTGTGTGCCAGAATCTGCAGGCCCTACAAAATCGCTGGTTGTGCACAAGAGCGCTGGGTGCACGCATACCATGGGCCAGGAGATGCAAGCCTTGTGAAAGCATGCCAGGCAAAGGTGCTGAACACGCATTTGCCACGGGTCTAATGCCCCCTGTGGAGTGAGGACAGCTGGGACACCTCCGCCGTCGGCTGGGAACTGCAACCCTGTGGCTGTGCCATGCGTGCACATGTGTTGTGGTCCATGAGGGTGCTGGGCGTCAAGGTGCTGTATGTGGGGCTTTATTTCTGTGGCTGTTTAGAGCCCTTGTTCAACTTTCTTGTTATTTAAGAGTTTCAGAGGCTGGCTCCCAGGCTTTGTCCCCAACACACTGCTTAAAGGTACAGCTCCTTCACAGACTCCCAGCATTCCACCACTCTGATTTTCACTCTTGCTGCACCTTGGCCTCCTCTCTCCAGTGTATTGTGCTCCTCCCTGATTTTTTTCTAGTTCCTTCAGTTAGCAGTTGTGGGGTAAAGTCGCAACCCATCTTTGCTCCCTCCCTTCTTTCCCACTTGACATCCATTCTCTAACCTTCAGGTGTTTTCTTGCAATGCACGGATATCTCAGTTGTCACTATGTCACTCAGGATTTTCTTTCTTGGCTCCTGAATGGCTGTTAATTGTGTTTTCTGGGAGAGGTTTTACGAACCTCCTCCCTGCTTGCCATCTTGCCCTTTCTCTCTGGACTTTTGTTTTTCAGGTGTTTTTGAATGATTGTTTCAATTTTCTTACTGTTGATTGGTCTATGTAGATTATCCACTTTTTCTTACTTCAGTTTAGGTAGACTATATGTTTTCATATATTTGTCCTTTTTTTCTAGGTTGTTAAGTTTGGTGGCATACTGTCCTTCATAGTAATTTTGCATGATACTTTGTATTTCTGTGGTATCAATCATAATTTCTACTTTTTCATTTTTAATTTTTATTATTTCTGTCTTTCCTTTTTATCCCTTGGTGAATCTAGCCAGGAAGTTGTCAATTTTATTAATATTTTTGAAGAACTACCTATTAGTTTCATTAAATTTTTCTATTGTTCATCTGTTCTTTATTTCATTCAGTTCTGCTCTAATTTTTATTATTTCATGTGTCTGCTGAATTTGGCCTTTCTTAGTCTTTTTTTTTCAAGTTCTTTAACATGCTATGTTAGGTTGTTAACTTGTGATTTTTTTCTGTTTCTTTAGGCCTACACCTATAATAATATAAATTTTCCTCTCATTAATGCTTTCACTGCATCTGTATAATTTTAATATATTGTACTTTTATCATCATTAGTTTCTATGTATATTTTTTCTTTTATTTCTTCTTTGATTCGGTCATCTTTTAATAACATGTTGTATAATCTTCATTATCTTTTTCTATGTTCCTTTTCTTTCTTTCTTTTTTCTTTATTTATTTTCATATGTTAAGTTCTGAATTTTTTTAAGTGACCAACATACAGTTTATATAAAAGAAACCTTCATATTCACTGTGGTCCCTTTTCTCAAGCATGGTTTTTATGTCAATTACATACTCTCCTTTCATCTTTTTTCTTATCTCATTTTATCACTATTTATTTTTACTTTTTGTTTCAGCTCAAGTAGACTTGCTTTTTCAGTATTTCTTGCAATATCAGCCTTGTGCTGAAGAATTTCCTTAGATTCATTATGTCTAAAAAGTCTTTTCTCCTACTTTGTATCTAAAACATAACTTTGCTGGATAGATTAATATTTTTGGTTGATAATTTCTCTCTTTCAACATTTGGAATAACTGAGTTCACGTCCTCCTGGCTTGTAGAGTATTTGCTGAGAAATCTGATGACAGTCTGATGGGCTTCCCTTTATAGGTCTTGGTATTCTTTTCTCAGCTACATTGAGGATTCTTTTTCTATGGTGTTTGACATCTTCAGTATAATTTATCTTGGAGAAGGTGTGCTAAAATTATTAGGGGACCTATTTTCTTCTTCAATTTGTGGTTCCAGTTCTTTCCATAAATTTGGAAAGTTCTTGTATTCTATTTATTTGAGAAAACTCTCTGTGGTCGTTTTATTCTCTGCTCCCAATAGAATACCCATTATTTGAATGTTGCTCTTTCTAATGGAGTTGGATAGTTCTTGTAAAGATCTTTTATTATTTTTAACTCTGTGATCCCAATGTGGGCACAAGCTGCCAGACCTGCGTTTTGCAGTTTCTCTGAGTACTCCACCAGTTTTAGCAGAAAGAGTGTAGGTGCATTTTAATTTTATTTTTTGGGGTGAATACAGACTTGTTTTTGGCACAGGGTAATGGTGGTTTTCTGGATGCAGTTAACTATAAGCAGGCACTAGATGAAATGGAGGGTGGGGTGGCTGAGCTTTGAAAGAGAGTAACACGGAGCAGCCAGGCTCTGTGTCTATTATTTCTGCCTGGCAGTGAGAGCAGTGCAAGATACAACTGTGTGTCTCAAGATGACTGCTCTGTGTGTTGGACTCAGCCATGTCACAAGCCTGTCCCTCTATCAAGACTGCAGAGTCAGCACTGGCACACACTGTTTGCTCTGCCTTTTTGTTCTCCTGAGTCTGCACTTAGCCCAGAATTGTGTTTTGTTCTTGTCAGCATTTCCACTGAGAGCTGCCAGCTCTCAGTCTCTTCTTCACCTAGGGCCACTTGTGTTCAAGCCAGCACTGTTGTGCCCATGAACCCTCAGCTCTGAGCTCATCCAAGGCTTCACTGTGCTCCAGCTGGGGTCGTAACTTGCCCAGGGAAGTGTAGCACTCCTTGGCTTGAGCCCTAATTCATCTGGTGTTGTGCCATGCTGCAGCCACCAAAGCCTTCACTTTTGTCAGCTCTTGGCCTCCACTCAACTGGGGTCATGCTGCACTTTGTCCCATGTTCCCAGGATTCCACCTCACTCTCTTTTATGCTGGGCTCTGGGTTGTGTTCCCCTTTCCTTTTCTTCCACTTGCCTGACTGTCTCCGACCTTTAAGTGTTTTCTTGCGATTAATGGGTCTCTCAGCTGAAGCTATGTGTTATTTTGGGATTCTCTTGTTGAATTTTAGTTGTTCAGTTTGTTTATTTTCTAGGAGAGTTTTAAAGAATATATTCTCATGCCACCATCTTGATGCTGTCATCCAAAGGAGACAGTTTTTGAGAGCATACAACTATTTTTGAGGTTTTCCTTCCTCAGAAAGAATATCTTTTTTTTCATTTTTAGAACTTCAGAAATAAAATGATAAAAAAATTTACTAAATTTATTGACATATGTTATTAAAATTATATCAGTTTCAAGTGTACATTTCTATAATACATCATCTATCTATTGCATTGTGTATTCATCACTTAGTGTGAGTTCTCATTCTATTACCATGTATTTAGCCCCCTTTTTTTAACCACTCACCTTATACTCTGGTAACCACTAAACTGTTGTGTGTATTGATGAGTTTTTGTTTCTTTGTTTTACTCATTTTTTGCTTCAGTTTTATATACCACATATGAGTAAAATCATATGGTTCTTGAGTTTCTTTTTACTAATTTTGCTTAGCATAATGACGTCAAGATTCATCCATGGTGTTGCTAATGACAGTGTTTCAAGAAAGAATCCATATTGTAATACACAGTGGAATGGACTCATTTTAAACAAAATATTTATTTGAAGGTACATGCCAGACACCTTGAGCAATTTTGTTCTTGCTTCAAGATCTTTTTCTTCATTAATTTTGCTTACTTTCTTCATAAAATAAAAAAGAAGAAAAAAATAGAACTGCTGGCCTGAATTTAACCTTATTTTCAGCAATCAACTGATCAGAAACTATTTCATTTTGTGTTGTCCTGGGAAAGTTTAATTTTTACTTATGAATATGTATCTGTTTGTCCAAACTTGAAGCTTCACTAAATTTTACTTTTGATGTAGTTCAAAAGTATTTTCTAGCAATATTTTGTCTTGGATGGTTATACAGGGAATCCCTGGTTCAAATAAAAATTAGGTATAGTTTTCCATGTCATTTTATTGAAACTTCTATCTTTTATAAAGATGTTATACTTTTTCCCATCAAAATGTGTTTCTATATTTTAATAATGGAAAGTAAATTATTCAATATACTAAATCATCAAATGGTCACAAGTAGAGGTCATATTTTGGGATATAGAGCCCTGCCAAACAACTATCCAATCACAGATCATAGGCAACCACTTGTTCAAAGCCAGTTTTATTTTAAGATTTTGGATAAGTAAATATTTTAGTAAGCCAAAGAAAAAGTATCTATAGTACTGCAAATGACTACAAATCATGTGGAGCTGAAAAAATAAGTACATGTTAATGTGGGGCAATTGTACCATTATGATGCACGAACAATCACAAATATTGAATAAAATTTATGGAAAATTTCTAGAAAATCTCAAAACATTTTTTAACCTTTGAAAATTTTCAAATAGCTTACAGTGTTTCCAGGAAAACTATTCATCAACTACATCTAGGTAAAAAACTGACTACAGTTCAATAATAAAATACTTTAAAAAGTCTTTGCCTGGTTAATTCTAGGAAATTTACCAAGTATGACCTACTGAATGTTTCATCAGATTTTTTTTTAATTTTAAAAGAGGCTGTTCTGTCAGGATACCATTTCTAATCAGGCTCCCAAATTCTCTTGTCTTTGACACCTCTATAATTACCCTATAGGCCAATTTAATGAAGAGAAAAATACACCTATGTTTGGACAGACAATGCAGTTATTGTGAGTAGTGCCATTGTTCCATAAAGTTATTTCACTCAATTGAGTCTAAATGTCTCTGCTGACATCTGAAGACTATTTTCTTTTCAGCAGCTAGTGCATCTTGTTCCTCTGCTTTACATAGTACTCCTTTAATTGTTTGGAAACAGTAAGAATGTCTTCACTCAACCTCACATCACCAGTGAAAAATTCCCAGTCACACTTTCCTTGGACATCCTAGTTTGCAGTCATTTTCTATCCTGGAGACCAGGGCATGCCAGTTGGTATTAGCAGGGGATAGGTAATGACAGAGGCTAATGAAATCTCTACTGATAATTAACAAGTACTTCAGTCACTGTTCACTTTTTTGCTACAACTACTCTTTAAAACAACATGTTTGTTCTTTTACAGCTCCCAACTCTCATGACGTTACTCTTATCCACATGATTTATAGATTTTTATTTTTATTATTGTCCTTCTTAAGTGGGGTTTCTCAAAATGTGGTCTCTGGACTAGCCAGAGTGCATATTAAAATAAATATTCCAAGATACACTAAATCTTAATTACCAAATGGTGAAGCCAAGATATCTACATTTTAACAATCTTCCTAGAGAATCAAATCAGAGAATCTTCACATCTGAGATTCTTCCTTGAGTTATAAAGGGCAATACCAATATCAATTCAGTAATTTTGTTAAGCTCCATAAAACTAAGTCCTTTCAGGCATCCATTCTGTTTTCCTACCTTCATTGCCTGTGTTTTTTATTTTCCTTTTGCTTAAAATGTTCTTTCTCATCTTTTTCTATTGAAATCCTGCCTATCCTTCAAGGCCACTATAAAATAAAGTTACCTTCTTCATGAAGGCTTTCATTATTTTCTGCCTTGTTGTATTCATACTCACTTCTGAACTTCCATATTACGTACTTTGTATTAGAAGTATACTTCATTCTCATCAATTCCCCCAAATTGTGAGCTCCTTACCAACAAAGACTGTGTTTTATGTTTTATTGACTTCTATAATTTTCTACCTCTAAATTGTCCAGCTCTTTGCATGTAGTAGACACTCTATCAGGTTCAACTACCTTTATTGAACATCTAGATCAAAGCTTAATATAATGAAATGTTCCCTTTATGTCTCATATCTTATGTTCTTTTGTAAATGATTTGAATATAGCTCCATTTTGTTGACTATTGTTTTACTTGTGATTCATATTAGATCTCAAATCTTTATTTATACATATTTAAAATACTAAAAAATGTAGTAAATCAGTTTTGATAGGTACTTTAAAACACTGAGCACACAGTTTAGAATTACGTGTAGCCAAATATCAGGGTATAAGTATCTGCTGTTTTTACCACTTTGAATATGGGTATCCTAACTTTCTATTTAAAGCACAAGTAACCATTTTACAAAGTTCCATTATACATGTTAAATTTTAAATATTTTCACTTTGTAGAAGTGATGAGAAGACCACAAGGTATGTTACAGTGAAAATAATGCACGCAGTATTTTCTGTTCTCAGTGCTGACATGGCTGTGAGGATTTTACTCAGATCTTCTGAAAGTTTCCTTGTGTCTGAGACTAGACATAAACATTAGACAAAGAAAAGAGTCTTTTTTTAAATTGAAAATATTATAAGCTTCCAAGTTTCCATGAAATAAACTAAGGTCCACGATAATTAGACCTTTCCTGTCTTTTCCACTGTTTTGAAGCCCTTTTCTTGCAATTTTTTTAGAATGTGCCCTATCCACTAGCTCATAGGATTAATATGCTACAATTGTGAAGCTATTAACCAACCTTATAGGGTATGATGAAGAAAGAAAAAGTGGACTGGAAAATTAAATCAGTCTGCAAGGCTTCACCCCAGTTCTGGTTTTGATTTGGAGTATAGGTAGCTACCTAATGTGGTATGATTTCAAGGCTGGCCAAAAATACCTTCTTTATAAAAAATAAAAGAAGGAGGAGAAGGAGGGAGAGAAGAAGAAGAAACTTCTTCTTACATATGAGTATTGGCTGGAGCCCAAACTTTCTTTTCTTAAGCATAAGCCTTTTTCTCTATACAGAGAGTTTAGGCTTGAAATGCCAGATTTCCACCTTTAAAGACAGTCCAGAAACTTAAACCTGGCAATTTTTATTGGGTAATGTCAGTACCCTACACAAACTCAGATTTTTTGGATTATGAGCATTGGATCCCAGAGCTTCTACATATTTGGCCTTTCAGCTTAGTTAATATATTAGCTTTTTCTGGTTTTGGTATTTAATAGTTAATGCCCTTATGTGCCATTTTTCTTGTATTTTACTTATATTTTTATGGCCATTTTCTCTGTATTATATTATCTAAAATCCATAGCATTTTGTTTTAAGGAACTAAGAGTTAATATAGAAACCACTAAGCAGACACTGGAGTTTTCAGTAACTGCATAAGTAATCCTGATGGCAAATTATATAAAATTTGAAATTTTAAATACTAAAATGCAAGTGGCAAAAAGGAATTGTTTAGCCATTAGTAGTTACCCCCATAAAGTATTCAAAGAACCCTCGTAATTAATCCAAAATACCCATAGAACATTTCATATCCCAAGAGCAAGGCAATTAATCTAAAATATAGGTATCTCATTCATGGATTTTAAATGGCAGATAATAGATCTTATTCTTAGATCAGGCTTTGAGGCAGGCATAGGAGAGGGGTACAAGACATTGAACACTGCTATTCCAGATGACTGAATATAAGCCTTCTCTAATGGCAGGTTTTGTTTGTTGGTTTGTTTTTATTATTTTTGTCTGTTTTCTTGTTTTTGTTTGCTTTTGCTGGACCTGTCTTTTTTTCTGGTTCTTTGTAGCACATCTTCTTTTGTTCTCCAATCCAACATAATTTTGGCTGGTTACTTTTCAATCTTCTACCATGTCTTCTATACTTAGAAAGTGGATCCTATAATTTAAGTAAAACTTTAAAAGAGTTTACTTTGTCCCTAACTTCAAAAAATAACTCTCCTCTGGCCTTCAGTCACTGGTCAAAGGGTGAACATATACCAAGGACCATTATTTTAATCCTACAACTTCTTTCAGAAGCACAAACCTCTTTATTAGTAGAAGCAAATAAGGTCTTCTGGAAACTCTTGGTTCTTAGAAGTATCTTTCTTCTTACTGACACTGAACTGTCATAAAAAGACAATGACTGAATTCCTTGACTATTCTTCCACTGGTATTGAGAACACTATGAAAGTTACATGGTCCTTAGATTAGGTGGAAGCAAAGAGAGTTGCCTATCATTTTTAATACTTCTTTCCAGAACACATTTGAGAAATGATTTATAACTGTAAAGTGTTAGAAGAGTAGGTGTTTGTTGTTCTCAATATGTCTACAAAAAGGGTAGCAAGGATTAAATGGAGAGAGTCTTAGACTAACCTTAAAGACCCTGGTGCAAAATCTACTATACCTATGATCAGCAAACCTACACACAAGTAATGACATTTACACTTGGAGATCTCTCTAGTCCATGTGTGGAATGAGGATCCCCTAAATATAAAACATCAAATAATATTGTAGGTTTTCATCAGAACTGTTTTCACACTTGGATGTGATGACATCAAGTATATTGATTAACAGGAAGTGGTTGAAATTGACTCAGATGAAATGCTTTCATGAAATACTCTCTCTTCTTCCCAAACATACATTTTAGGTACTACATTCAATACAGTGTGAAAAGCGTCTTAAAGCAAGAGAATACTTTGACATTTAAACATAAAAAATAAACACAAAAATTTTTATAAATAAATTGTACGGTTTTTTGGAGGTCCCCTCTTGTAATAAAGGAGGACTGGAAAAGCTGATCTTGTATAATCTTGTTTTTTTTAATTTAAAAGCATAATATATATAATCTATTCTCTTCTTGCTGTCTGTAGTGTGAATTAAAAAGTATCTAAGAACCTGAGAAAATTACTTTTTTCAGAAATTTTTGCAGATTTTTTTTCAGAAATATTATGAGTTTCTATTTTGTGTTGACTCAAAAGATAGAGTGAAACTTTCTAGCTAAAATAAATAGGCAAGCAATTAAGTAATCTCCTCTGGCAAATGAAAACTTTTTCTACAATTTTTTGCATAGTATTAGTAACACACAACAGTTTTTAAGAAGAAAAAAATTCCTATTTTATCTGTTTATATTTATACATGAGTAATAGCCTTATTTTCTTTTTATTGTTAAATAGCATAACTTTCTTATTTAAGATTAAAATATTTCTGAAGATGTCTTTATCTGATACACAATGAAGCACATCAGGACTTGTGCAAAATTCTCTGTGTCCACATTGTGATGGCCTAAAAGTCTAACATTCATAGCTTTATTTTATTTCTTCAGCCTAATCTCTTATATTTTTCCAAATGCTCTAGGCATCCATGATGCCAGGTTGTCTTTAAATACATTATGTGCCTTAATGTCTCTGTCTTTTAATTTAGCTTTAATGTTTTCATGTTCCTCTTCCCCATCCTTATCTTCCACTTTGATAAGAAAATTATTGATAAAAAATAGACTATTAATTATCTGGTATCCTCTTCCAAGACTTCCTTGATTCATTCAAATTGGTATTACCACTTTCTGCAGATGCAATGAAGTGGTGGCATGAGAAAGACCTCCAGAAAACTCCTCTGGAGATTATAATTAATAAAACACCTATTCTTCAACCAAAAGCCCTCTACACATCGCACAATCACAGCTATGAAACACACTTGTAGTATTAAGGTAGCTACAGGCAGGCAGAGGGTTAAACAAAGGGAAAAGTGGGGACTCAACTGCTTGGTCCTACTTGGAATTCTACCACTGGGGGATTGAGGCAGAAGAAGGTGGCAAGAGACTGCTCTGATCCTTACTCGGTCCACAGGTGGAGCGTGAGATACCACACCTACCTCGATTTGGCCCCAAGAGGTGCAGACCAGTCTGCAAACCACAGGGGCCAGAGTTCACTGCTGTTCATAGAGGAGATGGAGCTGGTGGGACGTGAGAAGCTGCACTATGAATGCTTTGGCCAGAAAGGAGAAAAAGAAAGGGAGCTTCACACACATTTCTCAGCCCACAACAAGGACAGTTGGAAAGACCAGTGTATGGGACTGATCCCAAAGCTCAGGCAGAATGCATGCGAGGGGCAAAAAGGTGCAATCACACACAAACTCCCTGCATGACCCCCAGAGCCATAGGAAGAAAACAAAACCTAAAATGCCCCTCCCCCACAGACCTCTGTCTGCCCAGTATCAACATTGAACACCAAAGAAATTACAGTTGGGAGGGTCCAGAGAAGCTGCAAATAATGAGAAACCAGAGAATTAAATAGATGGGGACAGTGACCCATCAGAAACAGAGCTCAAAGCAACAATTATAAAAATGCTTAAGGAACTGAATGATAATTTCAACAGAGAGATAGCAAGCATTAAAGAAGACTTAAAATTCATTATAAAGAACCAGAGAAAGATAATGACTACATTAACTGAAATGAAAAATGGTGTAAAAGTCACCAAACTAGATACAATAGAAGCACAAAGTAGTGGTTTTCAGAAAAAGTTAGCAGAGAACAGCCATTTAGAACAGATAGATATGAGAATCCAGAAAAATTAAGATGATTTGAGATTCCTCTGGGACAATTTTAAGAGTTAGAATATCAGAATCATAGGCATTCCTGAAGAGAAAGAAGAAAAGCAAGGGATCAAGAAATTCTTTGAGGAAATAATGACTGAAAAATTTTTAACCTGGAGAAGAAAATAGACATACAAGTCTAGGATGCACAGGGAATCCCAAACAAGATGATCCCAAACAAAAACACACCAAGACATACCATAATTTAAATGGAAAATTTTAAATAAAAAGAGAAAAATTTAAAAACAGCAAGAGAAATGCAACTAGTAACTTATAAAGGGACACTCATTAGGTTCTCAGCTGATTTCTCACCAGAAACTTTACAGACCAGAGGGATTGGCAGAAAGTATTCAACATGATGAAAACCAAGGATCTGCAACCAAAAATAATGTATCTAGAAAGGCTACCATTCAATTTTGAAGAACAGATAAAGAGCTTCTCATATAAGTTAAATAAATACATCACCACCAAACCAGTACTACAAACAA
Organism: Lyroderma lyra; assembly: GCA_004026885.1. NCBI lineage: Eukaryota > Metazoa > Chordata > Mammalia > Chiroptera > Megadermatidae > Lyroderma > Lyroderma lyra. The sequence goes on from PVJL010008559.1 coordinate 58,172, forward strand.
TGTTAGAGAGACTTCTTTAAGATGGGAGGAAGGATGGGAGAGTTGGTAAATAAGGGAAAGGGATGGAGAAATTTAGTCTGATTGTTAACATAGAACTAAAAGCAACAAACAAATCTCATGAACACAGTCAACAATTTAGTACTTACTTGAGGATAAAGGGTGTGGAGGATGAGGGAAAAGGGACAGGGACACAAATATATGGTGATGGAAAGAGAACTGACTCTGGGTGATGAACACATAATACAACACAGAAGATGTATTGGGAAATTGTACACCTGGGACCTATGTAATTTTTACTAATCAATGTCAGTCCAATAAATTTTTTAAAAAGTGTAACTCTAGAAATGAATAATGGTATCCATATGCAAAAAATATCCTGGAAAATAACTTTTTTAATATAAAAACATTTTATACATAAAATTTCTTGTACCCTGAAAAAAATTGGTATTACCACTTTTCTTTGATTTCCTACAGCATATTTCATTCCCCCAAACTAATCAGAATGCTTTTATTTAAATTTTTGAAAATAAAATTGAAGAAATTTCAGAAAAAACTAAAGAGAAAACGTATTCTTCCAAAGAACATCAGCCCCTAAAAACTCAATATCCACTTAATATTTTAATTTTTTATTAAATTTATTGGATATTGCTTAGTAAATTTGTATAAGTTTCAGATGCACAATTCTATAATATACTATCTATGTGTTGCATTCTGTGCTCACCACCCAGAACCAGTTCTCCTATCAACAAATATTTGACTTGCCCTCACTCTTGCAGCACCCCTCTCCACATTTAACCTCTGGTAAACACTAAACTATTGTTTGTATTCAGAAGTTTTTCTGTCTTTTTTGGTTTGTTTTCTTCCTTTGTTGCTTTCAGTTTGTTTTGTCACATGAGTGAAGTCATATGGTTCTTGACTTTTTTATCTGACTTATTTTGCTCAGCATTATAATCTCAAGATTTATCAATGTTGTCGTAAATGGCAGTATTTCATCTTTTCTTATGGCCAAGTAATATTCCACTGTATATATGTACCATTTCTTCTTTATCCAATTATCTATTAAAAGACACTTTGTTTGTTTTCATGTCTTGGTCACCATAAATAATGCTAAAATGAACATGGGGGTACATATATATTTATAAATAAATTTATTTTTAGATTTTTTTGGTGGATATCCAAAAGAGGGATTGCTGGGTCATATGGAAATTTTATTCTTAATTTTTTGAGAAACCTCCATATAGTTTTTCATAGTGGCTGTACCAATTCACATTCCCATCAGCAGTGTATGAGTGTTCCTCTTTTTCTACAACCTCTCCAATACTTGTTATTACTTGTCTTGTTGAAAATAGTTATTCTAATGTATGTGATGTGATGTCTCATTCTGGTTTTGATTTGCATTTTTAATAGCTAGTAAAGTTGAGCATTTTTCATATATCTGTTGGACATTTGTACAAATTCTGACAGTTAAGTTCACAACTTGCAACTGTGTGCTTATGTTGGCAGCATTATACAAACAACTTAGTAAGGTTTGATAACTTTGGTAGATCTGTGTATCTCAGCAGTGTTTGTGTCAATGTGCGGTGGTGTCTTCTGAATGGCATTCATTAATTATTAGTTGCATGATTTTGTGTGTCTTCATGAGCATTTCAAAGCTTGAATTAGAGTAATGAACAAACACTAAATTTCTTGATAAACTTGACAAAAGTGGAAGTGAAAATAGGGACATGTTAGTCTACATTTATGAGAATAATGCTATGAAGAAAATGGCAGTGTACAAATGGATTAAACATTCTTCTGAGGAAAGAGAAAGCATCACTGATGGAGAGAAGTCAGGGCAACCAGTAACAAGTGGAACTGACAATAACATTGCAAAAATTTATCAAATTGTGCATCAAAACCATTGGCTTACTGTGAGAAGCATAACACATCAAGGAAACATCAATAGAGAAACAAAAAAATCTTAATTGAAAATTTTAGCATGAGAAAAGTATGTGCAAAAATGGTACCAAAGTAGGTCATCAATAAACAAAAGCAAAGAAGTCATTTTCCCAAGACCTTTTGGAGAGGAAAGACAATGTTTTAAGCCATATTATCTCTAGTGATGAAACATGGGTATACCAATACAACCCTGAAACAAAGCATTAAAATGCTCAATGGAAGTCAACCAATTCTCCATGACCAAAAATGTTCCATTAGTCTGAATCAAGAGTCAAAATGATATTGTTAACATTTTTTGATACCAAAGAAATTATTCATTATGAATTTGTATCAACTGGACAGTCAACCAAGTTTACTATTTGAAAGTGTTGAAAAGTCTGCATAAAAAAGTTAGACAAAAATTACCTGAACTCTCACTAACAACTCATGGGTCTTGCATGATGGCATTATCTGTGAGGGAGATTTCAGCCAGTATACAAATAACTGTATTGGAACACTTTCCTTACTCACCTGATCTGGCCCCCAATGACTATTTTCTTTACCCAAAGATAAAGAAAATATTGAAAGGTATGCATTTTTATTACATTCAGGACCTCAAAAATAATACAACAGAAGTTCTGATGGCCATTTCAGAAAATGATCTCCAAACTAGCTTTGAAGTTTGGACTAGGTACTGACATCAGTGCATAGGTTCCCAAGGAGAGTACTTTGAAGGTGAATATAATGATATTCAGCAATGAGGTATGTGGCACTTTTTCTAGGATAAGTTCATGAATTTACTTGTCAGACTTCATATATTGTCTTTTAAGAAGTGTCTTTTCATATTCTCTGCCTATTTTTAATAAGGTTTTTTGTTTGTCTTTTGTTGTTGTTAGAGTTGTGCAATTAAAATATATTTTGGATATGAGCCCTTTATCAGAGCTGTAGTTGGCAAATTTCTTCTCCTATTTGGTTGGCTTCCTCTGTTATGTTTATAATCTTTTTTGCTTTGCAGAAGGTTTTGAGTTTTACATAATCCCATTTATTTATTTTTACTTATACTTCCCTTGCCTTGAAGGTCAAATTCATAATTCTTTTCTGAACCTGAGGTCCATAAGTTTAGCATCTATGTTTTCTTACATGCAATGTATTGTTTCAGGTGTGTTATGTTTAGGTCTTTGATTGACTTTGAGTTAATTTTGGAATATGGTGAAGAGAGCAATCAAATTTTATTCTTTAGAATGTGGCTTTCCAATTTCCTCAGCACCATTTATTGAAGAGGCTTTCTTTTCTCCATTGTATATTTCTGACTTCGTCAAAATTCATCTGTCCTTTATATATGGGTTTACTTTTGGATTCTCAATTCTATTCCATTGTTCTGTGTGTCTGTTTTCCTGCCATTAAAATGCTGTTTTGATTATTGCTGCTTTGTAGAATAAATTGAATTTGGGGAGTGTGATACCTCCAGATTTATTCTACTTACATAGGATTGCTTTGGCTATTCAAGATTTTCATGATTTCATACCAATCTGATGATTGTTTTATTTCTTAGAAATATGACATTAGGATTTTGATGAGGATTGCATTAAATCTCCACTTTGCTTTGGGTAATATGGCCATATTAACAATGTTGTTATTTCCAATTCATGCAAACAAAACATCTTTACATTTCTTTGTGGGTTTTTTTTCAATTTTTTAATATCTTATTGTTTTCAGTGTATAGGTCCTTCAAATTCCTTGTTAAATTTACTCCTAGGTATTTGAATTTCATTTTTGAAATTGTGGCAGAAATTGTATTTCTTAGTTTTTTTCTGAAATTTTATTTTTGTTATATAGAAAATAATAGGTTTGTATGTTGATTTTGTATTTTGCAACTTTTCTGTATTTGTTTGTTGTTTCTAATGTTTTTTTGATAAAGTCTTTAGGATTTTCTACATAAAAATGATGTCATATGAAAAAAGTGACAATTTAACTTTTTTATTCCCAATTTAGATGCAATTTATGTTTTTTGTCTTGCCTAATTACTCTGAATAAAAATTTTCAATACTATGTTGAATAACAGTAGTGATAGGGCATCCCTGTCTTGTTTCTGATCTTAGAAGGAAAGCTTTCAGCTTTTCACCATTAAGTATAATATTAGCTGAGGGTTTGTCATATATGTCCTTTATTATGTTGAGATATTTTACTTCACACCCATTTTATTAAGTGTTTTAATCATAAATGGATGTTGAATCTTGTAAAATGCTTTTTCTACATCTATTGATATGATAAAATATTTATTTTTATTTTTGTTCATGTGGTGTATCACAGTGATTAATTTGCATATATTAAATTATTCTTGTGCCCTTTGAATGAACTCTACTTTATTGTGATGTATAGTATTTTTAATGTGTTGTTGTATTTGATTTGCTAGTGTTTGTTCTAGGATTTTTGCATTTGTATTCATCCAAGACATTGGTCTGTAGTGTGTGTGTGTGTGTGTGTGTGTGTGTGTGTGTGTGTGTCTATGTGTGTTATCCTTACCAGATTTTGGTATTAAGATAATATTTACCTCATAAAATGAATTAGGAATTATTGCTTCTTCTTCAACATTTTGGAAGATTTGAGGGGGACAAATATTAAATAATTTTTTAATGTTTGTGATAATTCAGCATTGAAGCTATCTGATCGTGGACTTTTGTTTTTGTGAGGTTTTTGTAGAGTTTGAATTTCTTACTGTTGATTGATCTATTGAGATTTTCTAATTCTTTGTCATTTAGTCTAGGCAGGTTATATATCTCTAAGAACTTGTCCATTTCTTCTAGGTTATTTAATTTGGTGGTATGCAGTCTTTCATAGTATTCTTGTATAATCTCTGATATTTCTGTGGAATCCATAGCAATTTATCCTCTTTAAACTCTGATTTTGTTTATTTTTGTCTTATTTCTTTATTTCTTAGTGAGTTCAGCCAGAGGTTTTTCAATTTTATTAATCTTTTCATAGAAGCAGTTTTTTTATTTCAATAATTTTTTCTATTGTCTTTTTGTTCTCCACTTCATTGTGCTCTTCTTATTGTTTCCTTCTTTGTGCTGGCTTTGGGTTTCATTGGCTCTTATTTTTTCTAGTTCTTCAAGATGTAATGTTAGGTTGTTTATTTGGGATCTTTTTGTTTCTTGAGATAGGCCTGTGATGACTGTTTTGCTCCTAATACTCCTTTTGCTGCATCTCAATAATCTTTATACAATGTATTTATATTTTTATTTGTTTTATGTATTTTTTCATTTCTCCTTTTATTTCTCTCTTCATGCAATCATTATTTAGTAGCATGCTGCTTAATTATCATATACTTTTTATTTTGCCTGTTTTCTTTTTGCCATTGATCTTGCTGTTGGAAAATATGCTTGCTATGGGTTCAATCTTAAATTTGCTGAGGTTGTGTCCCTACGTATGATCTATTTCATCAAAAAAAAACTTCTGAGTTTTAAATATCCCCTGTACTCCATTGCATGTATATATTTTCATTTGCTTGCATATATAATTATTGCATAATATTCAAATGTTTAATAAATAAAGAGGCAACATTTATACTTGGTAAGAGCATGGATTTTGTAATCAATCTTTCTGGATTCAAATTCAGGCTCTGTCACTAACTAGCTATGTAACTTTGAATAAGTTCCTTTTAAACATTTCTGTATCTGAATGGCCTCTTCTGCAAAATTAAATAATAACAATGCCTACCTCTATGAGTATTTAATGAATTTATATTTCTAAGTTTTTTACATAAGGGCTATATAAATATGTTAAATAAAATTAACAAATTATTCACATTTTAATGCACAGACAAATGTTGTGGCCAGAAATTGAATGCCAGCTTATATCTCCAGGAGGAAATAATTTCAACAATTTACACTGATATCTTTACACACTTTTTATCAAAAGGTTTTTATTGTTGTTACTTGCTGTTTTGCTTTTTGTTTATTTGCTAGTAGTGGTATTTCTCTTTATATCAAGCCTGAGATGATATCTTGAACAGGGACTTCCATGGCTATTAATAAATTTAGAATCTTGGAAGGGACTGCAACATGAGCATGAGGGATCCTGTGGTGATTGAAGAACAGAATCTGAAGCCAAAGTGGAATTTGGACATGAGTGCCACCCGGTTCACTACAGCTTGTCATTCTCTGGTGGCATGAAACACTGGAGACAAACAAGATCACCCTATCAAATAATGTTGGAAGACTATCTAGTCCATGGTCAAAGACAGAAAAAGTTTACATCTTAAGCAAGATCACTCTGCCTGGTATTTGGAAGACTGGATCAAAATGGGAGACTAAACGCTGTTTAAGTTATTCAGCTTCCCCAACAAACTGCAGGAAACAGAGAGACCATGGACAACTGTGCCCACCTCCAAACACTGCTGGAGACCAGAGATATGGTTTAAACACCTCCCCTCTCTCCCAAAACTTGTCCCCCAGGGCCACCTAGTGTCTGCTGTACAGCAAGACAGCACAAAAATACAAATCACAGAAATAAAATGATCTCCTGACCTCTGCTGAAAATAAAGCCCTTATGCCAGAGAAGAAGAACACAACAGACAATATGAATACCTTAGGATTTAAAGCCACTCAGAAAGATGAAAAATCTCCAGAAAAGGATCTTACAGATCTAGAAATTTATCAACTAACTGATAGAGAATATAAAATAGCCATTCTAAAGGCTCTCAGAGAAATGAAAACATACTGTCAAAACATCATAGCTGAGATTAATGATCTCAGAAAGGAAATCCATGAACAAAATGAACAGTTTAGCAAAGAAATTCAAACTGTATGGAAGTATGAGACAAATAATACAATAAAAGAAGTGAGAAATGAAATAACTGCTAGAGAAAACAGGGTCAACCAGATGGAGGAAAGAATTAGTAATATTGAAGATCAGAACATGGAAACATCTGAGAAAGAGAAGATAGGGAATACAGAATGTAAAGGATTGAAAGAACTCTGCAAGAACTATCTGATTCCATGAGACAAAACAACATAAGGATAATAGGATTAGAAGAAGGAGCAGAGCACTCTACAGGGAGCATCCTCAAACAAATAGTAGATGAGAACTTTCCAAACTTATGGAGAGATCTGGAACACCAAATTCAAGAAGAAAATAGGTCCCCTAGATACCTGAACCCTAGAAGATCTTCTCCAAGACACATAGTCCTGAAAATGTCCCCCTTCTGGGGATCTACCCAAAGAACTTGAAAACCTTTGTCCGCAAAGACTTATGTACCCCAATGTTCATCGCAGCTCTGTTCACAGTGGCCAAAACATGGAAACAACCAAAGTGTCCTTGACAGATGACTGGATAAAGAAGCTGTGGTACATATACACAATGGAATATTACTCAGCTGTAAGAAAAGATGAAATATTGCCATTTGCGACAAAATGGATGGACCTGGAGATCATCATGCTAAGTGAAATAAGCCAGACAGAAAAAACAAAGAACTGCATGATTTCACTCATATGCGGAATATAAAACTGAAAGCAAAG